>VWZO01007903.1:133146-151587 GCA_013396975.1 Bucco capensis
ATGGACACTGCCACCCAGCTTGCTGTCATCTGCAAACTTACTAAGAGTGCACTCCATCCCCTGGGCCAAATCATTGGTGAAGATGTTAAACAGGAGTGGCCCCAGCACTGAGCCTTGTGGGACCCCACTCGTGACTGGCTGCCAACTGCATTGAGCTCTGTTAACATCCAGGGCATGGATGCAATCTCCTGGCTGAAGTTCAAGACATGTGAAAAACATCTCTGTGAGATAGGGGTTGCCTTGGGGTGAATTTTCTTTCGCTCAGGCTGCTGCTAGCAGCATCTGGCAGGCTGTTGAGCAGTTAGTCCCTGCTAAAGATGCAAACAATGGTGCTCCCTGGATTTAGCCAGCTGTTCTTAAGGGTTTAAAAAAAAAGCTTAGACATCTGTTTGGGCTTTTCAGATCAGAGGTACATGGAGATGCATAGCTTGGAGTAGACTCCTGGCTCTCTCCTCAGGCATTGCTGCCCTGCTCATTCAATGTCACAGCACCTGAGTAGTTATTTTCACTGTAAGCATGCATTTGCAGCAAGGATGAATCAGGGGAATTTCACCCTCAGCTCTCTATCAGAATGGTATATAAACAAATCCAGACATCTCTTGGAGAAGTAGCACATCATTTTACACCCTAAGGTAGCACCAGATTGTCACACAAATCATCTGAAGCTGAGTGAAACGTGTGAGCCTTGCTTAACCACCTGAAATGCTGCTCACTGGCTAGCTCTGGTGCTTGTGCTTCCAATGACTGCTGCAAAGCATTCATGCTTGTCCTACTTTGAGTTAGAACAAGGTATTCTGTTCTGTAGGCATCCTATTCAGTATAAACTGAGGGCTAGTGCCTGAAACTTTCACACTAAAAATGTCTCTTACGTAAAGCCTAAGACCAAAGCAAGGTAGGTGCATGATTAAGCTATTCAACACATAATTAACAGCAAATACAAGAAAGGAGGCTTGGACCTCTGTTCTCCTTGAAGGTTGAGCACCTGAGCCATCTGGGGTGGTGGACTGGCAACTCTCCTTGTGATGATGGGAAGCCCACCTCTGCTGCTGCAGGACTCTGTTTTGCCTTCAATACTGATCCAAGAGTAACTCTCCTTGTGAGGATCAAAAGCCTTGGCAAAGATTTTCATGGAGAAAGAGGGTTCCATCACTCCTTTTCACATCAGTTAACTTCTGGGGCTCACATTTTGATGCCTCAGTGCTACCAACTACTCTCATTCTCATGGACTGTCTGCATCAGCATGGTGTGTGTTATCTAGTGATCTCTGAGGTCACTCAAAGGACATTTATACCATGGGGAGGAGTTTAGGCATTTCCAGACTTATCTAGTTACTGTAGCATCCTGTCCAGTTTCAGCAGCAATCACAATCTGGGGCATCTCTGTGGGGAAAAAAAACTTTATCCCACTAGCTTGGTTAAACCCACTCTGATTGTATGGCTCAGCTTTTTCTGCAGGTCTCAAAAATGTGTTGCTTAGACACCAGCACAAGCTTCACACTAGTACTGCTGCTTTCAGTCACTTTAGCTATCTTCATCCGTGAAGGTGACACATTCCAGGTGACTCAGGCACAAAGAAAGGCCATTTGTGGGTGGATAATTTCACTTCAGCTTTCAACTTTCAGAATGAGCTGAGAGATGACAGTGCCTTTCAGAGCAAACTCATGAAGTTGGAGGGCTCAGGCAGAGGCAAGGCTGGTTCTGCACTGCACTGGGTACTGTCAGCATTTTGGAGGGGGGTGGGGAGAAAAAGACACACATATTAGTCACTGTAGCAAAACCAGATATCACTGGAGTCTGCCCAGAGACCCTCTCCAAGCTCTCCTCATTCCCTTACTGGTTATTTCATAAAGCTTTGTGAAATCAGATGGCAACCCTGGGGTAAAGCAGAGGCAGGAGCTCATCTGCAGGCAAGGCTCTCAGACAAAGGCTGTCCTTGAGGGTCTTGCAGCAAAGAACAGGACAGAGTTTTCCTACTTTTCCCTCACCCCAAAGAGACTGGGAAAGCCAATGCTTGTCTCAGAAGTGTTTTCTCCAGAAATTTTCCCAAGTATTTCTTAAGTGGCTGGCAGACACCCAGCTCCATGCTCACCCGGGCAGGGATAACATTAGCGCTCCCACCCACCAGGAGGGAAAACTTGAGCCAGGTTTTCTGCTCCTCAGCTCTCCAAGTGTGTCCCGGTTAATGCCTGGATGGTGCCTCGCACCAGCAGGATACCCAGCAGGCAGGTGCCATCTCTGTCCCTCGGTGGAAGCCCCTCTGCCAAGACCGGCAAGTGTAGGAAGATCATCCCTTATCCCCTGCCCTTCCCTCGAGAGGACCTCTGGCTCTGCCGTGGCCCCTGCAAGGCAAGGAGCGGGGGAACCCCCGGGAGATGCATCCAGCTGGCTGCCGGGCAGCAAAGCTCCGTGTATGTACATGTATGCAAATACATGCACGCATATTTATGCAAAGGCACGGCGCTGTCCCGGGCGGGGCCGGTCAGCATCACCGGAGCCGCCCCCGGTATAAGGCAGCGGCAACGCGGCCGTCCCGGTCGTGCGGAGCTGCGGCAGCCCGGGGAGACGCAAGTCGTGCGGCATCGGCATCATGGTGAGTGCCAGCCCCGGGCTGCCCCATCCCTCTGGTCCCGCGGCTGCTCCCAGAAGTAAGGGGAATCCCGACGGGGCCCTCCCCGGACTAGGCTACGATCCCCATATCTTGTCGGGAGACTGCCTTGGGAGCCTAGGGGTGCGGACACCCGCGGTGCTTGCCTTACTTGTGCCTGATTTCAGTTTTTTCGGAGCTACTCCCTCCTTTGAGCATCCCCTTGTGCCTGTCTCACACGTCCGAGGCAAGGAGGCTGCCAGTCAAACCTCGCCGTGTGCCGAGACTGGCGTTTGAGCTGACCCTCTCCCCTGTCCTCCCTTTCCATAAGCCACTTGTTCATCTCCCATGGTGCCATCTCTGAGTGCTCCTGCACTGTGGCTTCACCCACTGCTCCACACCTCCAGGACCATGATCCCTGTGCTCCCAAAGCCAGACCTTGCCATGAAGAAGGCAGAGTCTACTGGCTGGTGAGCAGCACTGCTGCATCCCTGGCATTGCTGGGCTCTGCCCAGCATACCATCAGTGCTGAGTCCCACAAAGCCAGTTCTGGCTGCTGCATGTTGGCAGGATGAAATGCAGTGGCTAGCATAACCCTCTGTCCCATGCCCTGATTTGCAAGGTCCTTGACCAGGGAGGAGTCTTTTCTTTCTTGTGATCATCCAGAGGTGCTTGTCTGTGTGTCAGGTGTTTGCTGTACACTTCTGCTAAGGATCCCAGAGCTCCCTTAGGACTTACTGTTGGTTCCTTGTGCACCTTTATAGATGTCCTGGAAGGGATAAGCAGGGTGTCCCTCTACTGCTTCTTGTACCTCAGCTTTCAGAAACGTGGGGAGATGGACTGCTGCCTCTCACCATGGGTATCAAAGGCTTGTTGTTCTGTTATCCCTCACTGTTACTGCTGCCTTTCAAAGGCAGCATGAAAAGTAGATGCAGAGAGCTAGGGCTTACTGCAACCTGTTCAACTTCCTCAGACAGCAGTCAGTGCTGTGCTCCTGAGTGCAGAATGGCTGGCTCTGCCAGCTGACTCACAGCAGGGCAGGTTGGATTTGGATGCTCCTCTGCTTCCTGAGTGCCTAGTCACACATCCAAATCCTTGGCAACAGCAGGGCTGAGGCACTGAATATCTCGTTCCTGTCAAATGGGATGCAGGGTCTGGGGTGCCTCACCTGAAGGGAGCAAGACCGTAAAGCCCATCTCAGCCTGGATTCCCTGAGGGACCTGAGGCTGCCCTTGAAGCTCCCAGCTAGGGGAACACTCCCACCCCAGCCCTTTGGTTTGGTTAAGAATGCAGGTAATGCTTCCTTATCCTCTAGAGCTAATTTAGGGAAGCCAACAATCTGATAATGGCCTAGGCTGCCCTGCCTGGGTTATGCACTACCTGCAGCCACTGCATTTTTGGTCCTGGCTGGGATCTGACACTGCCTTCCCCTCCCCAGCGTGAGTGCATCTCTGTCCACGTCGGCCAGGCTGGTGTCCAGATGGGCAACACCTGCTGGGAGCTATACTGCCTGGAGCATGGCATCCAGCCTGATGGACAGATGCCCAGCAACAAAACCATTGGAGGAGGAGATGACTCCTTCACCACCTTCTTCTGTGAGACTGGGGCTGGGAAGCATGTCCCACGAGCCATCTTTGTGGACTTGGAGCCCACTGTGATCGGTGAGTAAAACTCAACTGGTGACAGTGATCAGTATCTCTAGGAAAAACCCGCTGAGGGAGAGTCCCTTGAGTGGCTTCTGCCACCTTTCCCAGGGGTCAGTTAGAAGTTCTCTGAGATTATGCCAATCTTTTCCAGATGAGGTTCGGGGAGGAGTCTACCGCCAGCTTTTCCACCCTGAACAGATGATCACAGGCAAGGAGGATGCTGCCAACAACTATGCCCGTGGGCACTACACAATTGGCAAAGAGATCATTGACCAAGTTCTGGACAGGATCCGAAAGCTGGTAGGTGATCTGAGAGGTGAGACATGTCCCCTGGTATGGGCAAGCACTGCTGTGCCCTGGGAGGGATTTACAAATGCCCAAGCAAAAATTTGAAACTTCCCTCCAGCAAAGTCAGTGCTTGGAGGAATCCTACTTGGTTCTCTCTGCAGGCTGACCAGTGCACAGGCCTCCAGGGGTTCCTCGTGTTTCGTAGTTTTGGAGGGGGAACTGGCTCTGGATTCACCTCCCTGTTGATGGAACGACTCTCTGTTGACTACGGCAAGAAGTCCAAACTGGAGTTCTCCATCTACCCTGCACCACAGGTCTCCACTGCCGTGGTGGAACCCTACAACTCCATCCTCACCACACACACCACCCTAGAGCACTCAGACTGTGCCTTTATGGTGGACAACGAAGCTATCTATGACATCTGCCGCAGGAACCTGGACATTGAGCACCCAACATACACCAACCTCAACAGACTCATCAGCCAGGTCGTCTCATCCATCACAGCATCACTGCGGTTCGATGGAGCCCTGAATGTTGACCTGACCGAGTTCCAGACCAACCTGGTGCCCTACCCTCGCATCCACTTCCCCCTGGCCACCTATGCTCCTGTCATCTCTGCAGAGAAGGCTTATCACGAGCAGCTGTCAGTGGCTGAGATAACCAACTCTTGCTTTGAACCAGCCAACCAGATGGTGAAGTGTGACCCTCGGCATGGGAAGTACATGGCCTGCTGCCTGCTGTACCGTGGGGATGTGGTGCCCAAGGATGTCAACGCTGCCATCGCCACCATCAAGACCAAGCGCAGCATCCAGTTTGTGGACTGGTGCCCCACAGGCTTCAAGGTGGGCATCAACTACCAGCCTCCCACGGTGGTGCCTGGGGGGGACCTGGCCAAGGTGCAGCGTGCTGTCTGCATGCTGAGCAACACCACGGCCATCGCCGAGGCCTGGGCTCGCCTGGACCACAAGTTTGACCTGATGTACGCCAAGAGAGCCTTCGTACACTGGTATGTGGGCGAGGGCATGGAGGAAGGGGAGTTCTCTGAGGCACGGGAAGATATGGCTGCTCTGGAGAAGGATTACGAGGAGGTGGGCCTGGACTCCTACGAGGATGAAGAGGAGGGTGAGGAGTAGAGAAGCCCCTGCCCAAAAGGACTGTGCTCCATTCCTGTGTTAGCTGCAGAAAGCCTTTACAATAAACCGTTTCAGAGCCTCTGTGTCTCCCACTAACCTCCCAGCTGTGTCAGTTTCTTGCCAGGTCAGCTGTGTGCTGAGTGCTTCAGCTCTGCTGCTGGTGCTGCTATGCTTCCTCCAAGTGCTCTGCTCTGGCTCCAGCTTGCTTCCCAAGCAGGTAAGAGCTCCATATGGCCAGGACACATAGCATGCTCTAGGGAAGCACTCAGGTTTGTCCATCAAGTGGATTTGGAGAATTGATGACGACATGATGGGAGAAGAAGTCCAGACTAGGCATGGGCACCTCTATCTGGGAGCACTTCTTCCTGTTCCCTGTCTGGTTCTGTCAGTGCTCTACCATCCCCCTGGGGCATGTGGTCCCACTCTGCTGTCCCAGCTTGTGTTCTGCATTGCCCTCATGCTGAACACTCTTCCTGTCTTGCCTGGTGGTGAGAAGTCTGAGAATCAGCTCCCGGCTCCAGCTGCAAACTGGAGATTTCTGTTAAACATTATCCAGCATGCTAGGATTCAGAGATTAATTTTCCCTGCTTACCACTAATGCTCCAGCTATATCGACCCACGGGGGCTGTCCTCCTCTGCCCTCCTCTCCCGGCATGCACCCATGTCAGCTGGAGGGGAAAGCATGAGCCAGCCCCAGGCTGCACGGATGGCTGGAGTGCAGCCAGACACTCATCCCACTGTGCAGGGCTGCTGGCACCATTCCCCATGCCTGGGACCAGACTGAGAGGTGCCTGCTGCTGCACCAGGGTAGGAGTTGTTGCCCCTCATGCCAGGAACTGCTCTGGTCTGCTCCTTAGTGAGGTCTGAGTGTGGGGCAATGAAAGACCCTGCTCCTCCAGGAGTAATCCCATTTCAGAGACACCTTCTCCCACTGTCTTCACAAACACCTGACTGTCGTTGGGAGCGTGTAGGAGCTGGAATTTTGTCCTATTGTCTTTTTTTTATAAAGGTTATCCTGCACCTCTGATCAGGACCCCACTGCAGAGGGACACACCAGTGTCTACTGGCATGCTCCAGAGCAGAACTCCCACACCCAAAGGCAGAGGTAGCTGTGTGAGCCCATGGCCTGGCAGCAAGGACAGAGCCTTCTCCCTACTGCACTCAGCATATGGGGCTAGGCTTTGCCTTTAGCTCAGCCAGTAGCCAGGCTGGTGGTCCATGCATCCTCAGCAGCAGAATCAGCCCTGGCCCCATCAGGGGAGGCTGAGCTGTCTGTGGCTTAAATGGAGCTGCTTCTCTGAGCATAGTCACAAGTCATTAATAGCAAACGGGTGGCAATGACCCTTTTTTTTGCAGCTGGGCACAGATTTGTCATGCTGATCTGCAGTCTCATGCAGATGTGTGGCTCTGCCTGCCTGTTCCCACCAGGAGAGCAGGGCAGCCCTTTGCCAGAGTTTGCAGAAGTACTGATAGCAAAGGGAGGTTTGAGGGCACCCCGGGCACCAGAGCCTGATGTGTCTCTCTAACGTTTCTCTTCCTTTCTCCTGTTCTAGAGGCCAAGTATTGGGTATTGGGGTATCCCTAAATCTCAGGGGCCAGCAGTGCAGGGAGGCTGGTGGCAGAGCAAGATAGGGGCTGCTGTATCTACTTCAGATTCCCATCCCGAGGGCTGAGCACCGTCTATATCCCCAAGGGCTGGAGCTCAGACCTCCTACCCACAGCCTGGCTGTATGTCCCCCGCTTCTCTCCCGGTAGAGGAAGAGCAGTCCTAGCTTCTGCACCTTGAGGATCCTCCGCAGCCGAGGACGGTCATAGAGAGGCTCCCGCTGCCCTCGAAGCACGTATTCCCGCCCCGCATGCAAATATACTCAAATGAAGAGGGCGGGAAGGCAATAAGCCACTCCCCCCTATAAGAGGGCGCTGCGGAGAGGATTGCAGCAGCCGCAGCTCCGCGCCGAGTCGAGTCCCGCTGTACCGAGCCACCGGGAGAGCCCGGACCCCCAGCCGCAGCATGGTGAGTGCGGGCCGGGCGGTGGGCACAGGGGCGGGAAGGGCGCCCGGCAGCCTGTCTGGAGCACCGGGCACTGTGGAGCTGACGTGACGCGTCCCCTCCTTTCCCCGCCGTGACCTTGGGCAGACCCACCGGCCCCAGCCCGGGGGCAGCCGTGCCCCGCCGCTGCCTCTGCCCTATCCACTTCTCTGCCGCCACCGCTCTTGGTGCGCCTGGCTCCTTCCCCGCCGCCGTCGCAGCGGAGAAGGCGCTGGGGGTGGAGGGGGTGGCCACTCCGGTGAGGAACGGTGGCCGTGGACGGACGGGGACAGCTGCCGAGGGTGGAAAGCGATAGCGGGCACCAGAAGCCAGAGGTGGGCGCTCGGCAGGGCTCCCCCCCCCTCCCCCGCAGCAGCTGGCTCCTCGTCGGGGCTGTCGGAGAGGAGCGGGCGCCGGGGTCCCCTCCCGTCCCGTCTCGCAGAGATCTGGTAGCGGCTGAGCGGACCGGGGCCGCTGTCCAAACCGGGCAATGGCCGCTGCCCTCGCCGGGGGCCGGGACTATATTTAGCAGCTCGGGAGGGGGACGGGGCTGTGCCAGGAGGAGCAGCACAGCAGCGCCCCGCCCGCTGCAGCGCTGGCCGGGATCGGCGGGGGACCCTGCCCCGGGCTGCCCCTCCTCCCGGCGGGCTGGAGCTGCCCTGGCGTTCTCGGAGGAGGCAACAGTCCTTGTCATGCCCCAGCGCTGGACCGAGGACAGAGCCCATCGCGGCTCAGGGCGCTACGCAGCTGGGGAATGCAGGAGCGACGAGCCCAGGGACCCTCTGGCTAAGTTCTGGTTTCGTGCCCTGGGGAGCGGGGATCCCAGGGCTAGTGGAGGAGGGATGCCAGGGATAGCAGAGCAGGCCTGCACCTGCGAGATGGAAGTGCAGGAGGCATAGCTCCCGCTCGCAGCCTGTTCTTCAGCACTTCTGCCCAGCCGGGTTTTGCAGCAGGGGTTTGGGACTGCATAGCTTGGCTGGGCTTCACAGAGAGCCCTCCCGAACTGTACCCACATTCCCAAGACCCCTTGCTTCAAGACGCTGAGTGCTAACCTGGCTCTGGAGTAGCAGACAGAGGGGTTCCCCATGCATGGGTTAAGTATGTGCCTGCTCAGCTCAGCACCTCGCCAGGCTGCCATGCATGGGGAAGGCACTGAGGGTGCTAGTGGCTCCCCAACAAAGGCTGAGCAGAAAGGATGCCAGGGCCAGCTCTTGACCCAGTATGGTACTTGTGCATGGCCAGGAGCAACGAGAGCCATATGAGGTCTCTCAAGGGCATACAGGAGGTCACCCAAAGGAAAATGCACTCCCTGGGGCCACTGCCCATGGCAGGTACCATGCAGGTGGACATAGGACACTGGCACCAGGCAGAGCCCTCCCTGGAGCAGGCAGGACAGAACTGTGCCAGGGTCTGACACTGCCTCCTCCTCCCCAGCGCGAGTGCATCTCTGTCCACGTCGGCCAGGCTGGCGTCCAGATGGGCAATACCTGCTGGGAGCTATACTGCCTGGAGCATGGCATCCAGCCTGATGGACAGATGCCCAGCGACAAAACCATTGGTGGAGGGGATGACTCCTTCACCACCTTCTTCTGTGAGACTGGGGCTGGGAAGCATGTCCCACGAGCCATCTTTGTGGACTTGGAGCCCACTGTTATTGGTGAGTACTGGAGTTTGCATGGTCTTGTGGTCCGTTGGCAGTCTCCTGCACTGGGTTCAACCTGAGGGCACTTCTTTCCCCAGGAGAAGCCACAAACCTGAGCACCAGTTTTTGCTTTCGTTCCTGAAGTGTCCTAGATGTTGGTGCTGGTAGTTCCTGCTACCACGTGTGCATGGATAGAAACCAGCCCAACCGGCATGGCAGCTCCTGCTGTGCCACCACAGGCTGTGGGAGAAGCTGAACTCCTGTGCAGGGAGGTGGCAGCCACCTCCCTCTGCCAGAGAAACCTGGCACCCATTGTGGCCCTGCTGACATGTGGGTTCTTGGCTGTGCCTCTGGCACACAGAGCTGGGGGAGGGAGAGGTGGCTTGGCAGCCAGCTCAAACCAACAGCCTCCACCAGGCTCAGTCCTCTGTTCTCTCCTAGATGAGGTTCGGGGAGGAGTCTACCGTCAGCTTTTCCACCCCGAGCAGCTGATCACTGGCAAGGAGGATGCTGCCAACAACTATGCCCGTGGGCACTACACAATTGGCAAAGAGATCATTGACCAAGTTCTGGACAGGATCCGGAAGCTGGTAGGTGACCTCAGAGGGGAGACATGTCCCCTGGTATGGGCACCAGCATCCTACTGGGGATCAGAGCACACTGCAAGCGCTGCTGTGCCCTGGGAGGGAATTGCAGCTGCTCAGGGCAGGGGTGGACCTGGTCTTGAGGGACTGCTGGACAGTCAGATGTGCACAAAGAAATCCATTTCAGAGCAATCTCATGTCTCCTTCCACACAGGCTGACCAGTGCACAGGCCTCCAGGGGTTCCTTGTGTTTCACAGCTTTGGAGGTGGAACTGGCTCTGGATTCACCTCCCTGTTGATGGAACGACTCTCTGTTGACTACGGCAAGAAGTCCAAACTGGAGTTCTCCATCTACCCTGCACCACAGGTCTCCACTGCCGTGGTGGAACCCTACAACTCCATCCTCACCACACACACCACCCTAGAGCACTCAGACTGTGCCTTTATGGTGGACAACGAAGCTATCTATGACATCTGCCGCAGGAACCTGGACATTGAGCGCCCAACATACACCAACCTCAACAGACTCATCAGCCAGATTGTCTCATCCATCACAGCATCACTGCGGTTCGATGGAGCCCTGAATGTTGACCTGACCGAGTTCCAGACCAACCTGGTGCCCTACCCTCGCATCCACTTCCCCCTGGCCACCTATGCTCCTGTCATCTCTGCAGAGAAGGCTTATCACGAGCAGCTGTCAGTGGCTGAGATTACCAACTCTTGCTTTGAACCAGCCAACCAGATGGTGAAGTGTGACCCTCGGCATGGGAAGTACATGGCCTGCTGCCTGCTGTACCGTGGGGATGTGGTGCCCAAGGATGTCAACGCTGCCATCGCCACCATCAAGACCAAGCGCAGCATCCAGTTTGTGGACTGGTGCCCCACAGGCTTCAAGGTGGGCATCAACTACCAGCCTCCCACGGTGGTGCCTGGGGGGGACCTGGCCAAGGTGCAGCGTGCTGTCTGCATGCTGAGCAACACCACGGCCATCGCCGAGGCCTGGGCTCGCCTGGACCACAAGTTTGACCTGATGTATGCCAAGAGAGCCTTCGTACACTGGTATGTGGGTGAGGGCATGGAGGAAGGGGAGTTCTCTGAGGCACGGGAAGATATGGCTGCTCTGGAGAAGGATTACGAGGAGGTGGGCCTGGACTCCTACGAGGATGAAGAGGAGGGTGAGGAGTAGAGAAGCCCCTGCCCAAAAGGACTGTGCTCCATTCCTGTGTTAGCTGCAGAAAGCCTTTGCAATAAACCGTTTCAGAGCCTCTGTGTCTCCCACTAGCCCCCCAGCTGTGTCAGTTTCTTGCCAGGTCAGCTGTGTGCTGAGTGCTTCAGCTCTGCTGCTGGTGCTGCTATGTTCCTCCAAGTGCTCTGCTCTGGCTCCAGCTTGCTTCCCCAGCAGGTAAGAGGCCCTTGGTCTGCTCCCTTGGTCCATGGCACACATCCCACCCAATTCCCTGCTCCAGCCAGGAGTGGGTTACTGCTTCTTGTGTGGTGTATGGCCCCGTGTTGTATCCTGGAGCTCTGGGGAGCCAATTTAGCCTGAGCAGGAAAAGATTGGCCAGCTGCTGGGACTTCCCACATGCAGTCTGAGGGTAGGTAGGCTTGTCTGGAAGGATAGTGGTTGAAGCAGTGGGAGCAGCCTGGCACCCCTGTCCCTGTAGCCACAGTGCAGGACAAGTGTCATGCCTGGCTCTGTGGTGCAATAGGTGCACCCTGCAAGGTCTTCTAGTGCAGCATGAACCCCCTGTGGCTGCTTTAGTGCTGTTTTGTGGTGAGAGCATTAAAGGATGGAAACGCTCCCTCTCAAATTGCTTGACTCCATCTCTTTTTTTACCCCTCCTTCATGGGCAGCCCAACTGCTGTGTGTTCCAGTGAACCCCTCAAGCCAAGCATGTCCACTGGGCTGGGAGAGCTGTCCCCAGTGCTGGGGTGTTTGTGCTATCCCCAGGCTCTGCTCACCTCCATCAGAGCAAGGCTGCTGCTCCTTGCCTCCCAAGGCCTGGCAGCTCCCCAGCCTGGACATCTCCCTTTCTGCCCTTGCCTGCCTTTACTGTGCTGAGTCCCCTCTCACTGTGCCCAGCCCTGGAGGCTCTGAACAGCTTCAGCTACAGAGTTGTGTGATTTCTCATCAGAAACACGCTGGGGCCAGGGATTGTCTTTCCCTGCTTCCTGGTAATGCTCTGACCATGCTGCCCTGCTGGAGCTGTCTGCTGTCTTTCCCTCTGGCAGTGCTGGGCTGCTCAGCCCCTACAGAGGGCCCTGCTCTCCTCATGCCCCTGGTGGGATCCCTCCCTGCAGGCAGTGACACACCATCCACACTTTTGCAAGAACATCTTTTACTCCAAACATGAGGCAATGTTGGCACTGAGGACAGTGGCAGAGCGGGCACTGGGTCCCCTCGCCTTCCTCAGCACCATGGTGGGACTCAGACCACAGCTCTGCCCTGGCTCAGGAGCAACCCTCCTGGAGCACAGAGCTGCAGGGCCACCTGAGGGGTGGGGGAGGATCCCACAGCATCCTCCTCTGCAACTCCTGGGGAAGGCAGTGAGGGTCCCATGTTTAGCAGCAGGTCACACATCCACAGTCCCAGGGCACAGACCAAGTCCCAGGCAAAAGCATCCAGGGCACAGAACACTCCAAATCCAACACACCTTTGGGACAGGGCAGCAGCTCTCCCTCGAGTGCAGCAGTCTCCTCTGCAATGGCTCCATGGAGAAGCAGAGACAAGGGCAGCTGGTTTTGCCCTGGCTCAGCCTTGGGGCAGCAGGCTCAGATCTGTGTGGTGTCCTGGCCCTCTGGTGCTGGGTGCAGCCCCTCCAGCTGGTGGAGGACCTCATTTATACTAGGTCGCTCCTGTGGGTTCACTGTCATCATGGAGGAGAGCAGATGCTGCAAGGCAGCTGAGTACCTGGAAAGATGGGGAGGGGAGGGCATGTCCATGCGATGCACAACACAGGGAGCTGCCCGGGAGCACAGGCACCCTCCCCAGCCCCTCACCTGGTTGTGGGGGGCACAGTGATGGGGTTCTGCACTGCCAGAGCCACGCTGTCGCCCTTCTGGAAGATGGCATCGAAGGGGCCCTCCCCAAACATCATGCAGTACAGCATGCAGCCTAGGGACTGGAGCATGGTGGGGTCAGAGTAACCCTGTGGTGAGGGCAGGGGCCAGAGGGTTGGATCCTTACCCAGATATCTGTGCGCTCATCTATGACACACTGGCTCGGCACTGTGAAGAGCTCTGGGGCACGGTAGGAGATGGTGCAGCGCTGGGCAGCCCAGTCCTGCAGGGAGGATGGTGAGGGTGGGGATGAAGGGCTTGAGGCAGGGATAGCCTGGTAGGGTGATGCCCCAGGGCACCCACCTGCACAGCCATGGCCTTCTGAGAGCTGTTGACTTCAATGCGAGCTTGGTTCATGGAGCCCAGGTCCATCAGCACAGGCTGGTCATCCTCATCCAGCAGCACATTGGTAGGTTTGAGGTCCCTGCAGAGATGGACATCACTGAATACCTGATGGGCCCCCTGCCAACCCCTTTAGCTGAGGCTGCTGGCCCCCCACCTGTGTGCATAGCCCTTGCTGTGGATAGCTTGCAGCCCACGGCAGATGCCATGGAGAATGAGGAGGATCCGCTGCTCTGGCATGAAGGTCCCTTTCTCTCGCAGCGCTTGCACCTCGCTCCAGAGGGTGCCACCCTGGCAAAACACAAGCTGGTCACCACTGCCACTCCTGGTGGCAAGGGGGAAAAAAGGGGGGGCCAGGGGAGCCCCTCTCACCTTCACATAAGGGAGGAGGAGCCAGGCTTCATGCTTGGCACCCTTCTCCACCATGCAATGGGCCACCAGGCGCAGGATGTTGGGGTGGTCAAAGAGGCCGTGCATCTCCACTTCATGCAGGGCAGCCTGGCGGTCCTCTTTGTCATGGCATAGGATGCGCTTCAGAGCATAGAAGCGCCCATCCCGCAGCCCCTCCACCAGGTCCACGTAGCTGAAGCCCCTGTGAGGAGCCAAGTGGGTAATGGGCTAGGTGTCACACTGCTGCGGTGCCCACACCGAGGCCCTGTGTCCAGCCTCAACTTTATAAGCATCCAGGGGACGGGGAGAGAATCAGAGAATCATAGAATCATTCATAGAACAGTTAGAACTGGAAGAGACCTTGAAGATCATCAGTGCAGCCTTTGTCCTAGCCCTAGCAACCTGCTAAATGATGCTCACCAATACAACATCTACCTGTCTCTTAAACACCTCCAGGGATGGGGACTCAACCACCTCCCTGGGCAACCTGTTCCAATGGCTGACAACCCTTGCAGCAAAGAAATTCCTCCTAATATCCAACCTGAACCTCCCCTGGTGCAATTTCCATCCATTTCCCCTCATCCTATCACTCTCCACCAGGGAGAACAGACCAATCCCTGCCTCTCTACAACCTCCCTTCAGGTAGTTAGAGAGAGTGATGAAGTCTCCCCTCAATCTCCTCTTTTCCAGGCTAAACAGGCCTAGATCCCTCAGTCTTTCCTCCTCAGGCTTATGTTCTAAGCCCTTTAGCAGCTTGGTAGCCTCTTCCCCTTCTCCAGCACCTCAATGTCCCTCTTGTAGTGAGGGTCCCAAAACTGGACGCAGTACTCGAGTGAGGCCTCCCCAAAGCTGAGTAAAGGGGCAGGATCACCTCCCTGCTCCTGCTGCCAACACTGTTCCTGATCCAAGCCAGGATGCCATTGGCCTTCTTCGCCACCTGGGCACACTGCTGGCTCATGTTCAGCTGTCAATCAGCACCCCTAGCTGTCAATCAGCAACCCCAAGGCTGTAGTAGAGAGCAGCAGGTGCCTGCACCCCTCTCCTTAGGAACCCCTCAGACATGAACATTCTCCTCTTCTTGGGGGCACCTGACACACACAAAGTGTCTCCCCCTTCTGCATGAACAACTCACTGGCCCAATCACCCTTACTCCCATGGGTTCAAGCAGCCACTCCTGATCATGATCAACCCCTGCCAACTCTCACGAGAATCTTCCTCCATGCACGTACGCAAGCATCTCCCCCACCCCCATGCACAAACAACCTCAAGCTCGAGCATCATCTCCATGCCCAAGCATTCACCCCACGTCGTAGCATCCCCTGCACGCACAAGCACCCCACGTCCCGGAGCACTCATTATGCCCAAGCATCCCCCCCATCCCCGAGCATCTCTCCAAATCCGAGCACCCTCGTACCTGAACCCCCCTCCTCCCCCCGCCCTGCACACCCTCGCCCAACCCCCTCCCGTGCCCCTGCCTCTGCGGACCCTTCTGCCAGGCGCTGGAGTAGGAGGTACCGCGCTCCGCCGAGGCTGACGGTGCCGCGGGAGCAGACGCACAGCGCCTGCCCCATCGCCCGAGCGCGTCATCGCCCGCCGCCGCGCGTCACCCTCCGCGTCACCCGCCGCATCACACACCGGGCGGAGTCCCGAGGCTTTCCCGGCCCCTCTGGCCGCAGCGGCGGGGACTCCGCCTCCCTCCTCCGGAGCGGGAGGGGAGCAGAGCGGGGCGGGGGGGGGTGGCGCTGAGTCCTAGGCTCTCCCCGCCTCGTGACTGGGGTGGAACGCGGTGTCCCCGGCGCGGTGGTATCCCCGGACCCCGCAGCTGGCCCCAAGCCTCTCGCCCACGTCCTGCTTCTGCCCAGGTCTGCGGTGCAGGGCACAGAAGTGACGAGGTCACCCCAGCATCGCCCCTCCGCCCAGCTCTTCCTGAAACCCCCGTCACCAACTCAGTGGCCAGCTCTGTCACCAGGCTCCTGGCACGTTTTCCTTCCCTTCAGATAGCAGTAGCAATCCCTGTACCAGAGCTGTAACCCATCACCACCTCTCTGATCAAACAAGCGGGCTGAGCTCCCTCCAAGGCGGTTTGTGTGTTGGTGACGTTAGCAGGCTTTTTGTCCCTCCATATGTGTCACACCCCCCCCCCCCCCCNCGGTGGACACTGGAGCTGTGTCCACCGGCTGGAGCTAGCTGGGTGGTGATGCGCTGCCCACATCCTATGCCAAGTGGGTTTTCAGGGGTTGATGTGAGGCTGGCCCAGGGATATGGGGCCAGAATCACTCACTGCTTGTCCAACACTCCTTTCCAGCTGTGCTGCTATTCCAATTGCCTGGATTTAGGACCTGGAGGAAGTGGCTGGCATTGGCTGAGAAGGATCATGTGATGATGGTGTCCACGTCCCGTTTCGTCCCTCATGCTAGGCCTGCCCTGCTGCTGCTGCTGCTGGGGCTCCTGCACACACAGGTCAGCAAATACGGGTGGAAACCTTGGGAGAAGCATGCAGGGCTGAGCTGCAAAGTGTCCACTGGGAAAGCTATGGGATATGCTTTGCTTTCCTCCCTGTGTGCCTGGTTTTCCTGCTATGGCTGCTTTCTGCTGCAGCTTGTGTCCTGTCCAAATATCCTGCTTGTGTTCCTAGCTCCCTGCCTGCCCTCCCAGCACCTCTCCAGCAGCCCCTGTCCCCTACAATGCCACCAGCTCAGCTGCACGGTCTTCTGATTAGTAGGGAGTGGGGGACATGAGGCTGTGTAAATGGCTGCCCTGCTTGTCCCTCCTGCTGTGCCTGGACAGCGTGGTACCTGTCTCATCCCAGGCTGTGGGAGGGAGTAGCTGGGCTTGGGGAGGGTCTGCAGGCCCCCAGCACTGCCCCTCTCCTGCAGGCCTCCCCCCCAGCACGCTCCTTCCAGTTGGATTATGAGGAGGATTGCTTCCGCAAGGATGGGGTCCCTTTCCGCTACATCTCAGGCAGCATCCACTACGCCCGTGTCCCACGCCCTGCCTGGAGGGACCGGCTCCTCAAGATGTACATGAGTGGCCTCAACACTGTGCAGGTGTAAGCGACCAGGGCAGCCCCAACAGCACACAGCTCACAGCCACCGTGGCCCCTTGGGGTCTCTGGGGTCCCCAGAGTAGGGACACTTTTGGGTCCCTCACTACAAGAGAAACATTGAGGTGCTGGAGAGGGGACAGAGGCTACCAAGCTGCTAAAGGGCTTAGAACATAAGCCTGAGGAGGAAAGACTGAGGGATCTGGGCCTGTTTAGCCTGGAAAAGAGGAGATTGAGGGGAGACCTCATGGATCTCTAGAACTACCTGAAGGGAGGTTGTAGAGAGGCAGGCACTGGTCTGTTCTCCCTAATGGAGAGTGATAGGATGAGGGGAAATGGATGCAAATTGCACCAGGGGAGGTTCAGGCTAGACATTAGGAGGAATTTCTTTGCTGCAAGGGTTGTCAGCCATTGGCACAGGCTGCCCAGGGAGGTGCTTGAGTCCCCATCCCTGGAGGTGTTTAAGAGACAGGTGGATGTTGCATTGGGAGGCATCATTTAGCAGGTTGCTAGGGCTAGGACAAAGGCTGCACTGATGATCTTCAAGGTCTCTTCCAGCTGGAACTGTTCTATGATTCTATGACAGATATACAAGGGTGGTTGTCTGGTTACAGGGAATGGGGACCAACCCTTGCAATGGACTGACTGGGATCCCCATGACCTCCCTGCCAGTCCTGGTGCAGTCTCAGCTGCCATCCCCAGTCCAAGCTGGAAGCAAGTTCGTAGGAGCAGAGGGACCAGAGGGACCAGGGAACTCTAGAACAGTTTCTCATTGTGTCAGGGTGTCTTTAGCCCTGCTTGCTAATCTCCCCTCTTGCCCCAGCTACATCCCCTGGAACTACCATGAGCCGCTGCCAGGGGTTTATGATTTTGCTGGGGACCGGGACATGGAAGCCTTCCTGGACCTGACAGCTGAGCTAGGGCTTCTGGTGATCCTGCGGCCAGGACCCTACATCTGTGCAGAGTGGGAGATGGTGAGACCCAGCCCCCCAGCCTGGTACCAGAGGGGTGACAGATGCTCTGGGAAAGGCACAGTGGGGTTGGCCCTTCTGCCGGGCATACTGACTCTGGTGCTATGCCAGCTATGCCCAGGCTGCTGCCCCATGGTGCACATGCTGCTCTGGTGCTGAGCATTAGCATTGCACTGCCTGGGTTTCAGCTGTGTGCCAGCCTAGGCTCCTGAGTGGTTTCTCTGCCTCCCTCTCTGCTGTGTGTGTTTCTCCAGGGTGGCCTGCCTGCCTGGCTGCTGTGGAAGCCAGACATTGTCCTGCGCTCCTCTGACCCAGGTGAGCTTTAGCACAGGGCTCTGGCCTTCGTATCTTCACAGCCTGGTGCCAGTGCTGGCCTGCCAATCTTTCTCCACGCACCTGCCAGTCCCTTCCTCTTCTCCATCTTCTGGGAGCCCCATAGTTCATTCTCTATCTCCACTTCCCCACTGTGCTCAGCCCAGTCCCATGTCCCATTCTGCTCCATCCTCCTGACAGGCTGGCTGCAGGTGGGCTGGGATGGATGCTGCAGCAGGCTGAACTGCACTCTCTTTCTCCAGCCTACCTGGCAGCTGTGGACTCCTGGCTCCATGTCCTGCTACCCAAGATCAAGCCACGGCTGTACCAGTATGGGGGGAACATCATCAGTGTGCAGGTAGAGTGCTGTGAGACCCTGCCCTGCTCTGGTTCATAGAATCATAGAATGTTAGGGGTT
>VWZO01007904.1:2718-19190 GCA_013396975.1 Bucco capensis
TCACGCCATTAGTTATTAGAAAGGGCTCAGAAAGTGCATCGCCATATCTGACTTGGCCATGCTGATTCTCATGTAATAGGATAATCATTATAAGAAACTTGGGGGGACAAGCTAAACGTTCCAAAATCTGCCATAGACCATTTCTGCTCACAGTATCAAAAGCCTCGGTGAGATCAACAAAGGTAACATAGAGACCTTTGTTCTGTTCCCTACATTTTTCTTGCAGTTGCCTTAGAACAAATATAATGTCTGTGGTACTCCTGTTGGTTCTAAAACCACATTGGCTTTCAGGTAAAATTTCTTTAGCTATAGCTGGAATTAGTCTGTTCAAGAGTATCCTTGCTAGAATTTTACCAGCAATGGAGAGCAAAGTGATTCCACTGTAGTTGGAGCAATCTGATTTAGCTCCTTTCTTCTTGTACAGTGATGATGACTGCATCACGAAGGTCTGATGGTAGTTCGCCTAAATCCCAAAGTGTACCACAACACAGATAATGAGATTAAAAAAATTCCTACTCCTGGAACAACATTCATTGCTTTTTGGAAAAAATAAAAGGGATTTCAGATGCCATCCCACTCCCATTTGGAAGGTGTTTATTGCACAAAACATGCATATTAAACTCCTCTGTCAGCATCTTTATGACAACTGAAAACAAGGTCTATGCTAGCCTTGGAAATTCTTCTGCTGTTCCACCACAGAGACAGAAGGAGATTACAAACCTGGGAAATCTATACTGGTGCTATCTGTGCAGTGAAGAGAAACTGGAATAAACAGAACATCTAAAAGACAATGAGTTAGCATTACTTACTAACATCAAATTTACCTAAAATTTATGTATGCTTCCCTTTTCTTTTATGTTCCTAGCTACACCTATGCACATCACTAAAAGGAGATGGAAAGGGAACTGTACCAAGCCAGGCAGCACTGGTGCCAGCCACATGTGCCTGCCATCAGTGGTGCTGTTCACACGGTCGATCAGCTTATCTGGAGTTCGGACATCCCCAGACACATCTTCTAAAATGTTGACACTATCTGGAAAAGCAGCAATATCTGAAAGCAACTCTCAGGGTAAATAACCAAAAATGACATTTCGGAAATGCCATATTAAAAAGTTCATGTTTGCTCTTCCAGATTCCACCAGCAAGTATCTGCCACTACAGTAGTAGAACTTACAAATACTTCCCACAGGTATGAGGGAACCTGGTGGCACATTTCTAATGCAGGCTAACCCTTACAGATCCTGGCATTCCAAATGATTTTTAAAATAGGAATAAATTAACTAGCTGCATTTGATTTATCTTCAAATTTGTATTTACTTCATCAATAAGGTTCCCTTATCAGGAATAGGCACTTTCCAGGGTTTTTTTGTGACAAACACCCATTTTTTTAACATGTGAAAACTCCCTATATGAAACATCTGGAAAAAAGTATCCTTGCAGGAGGTAGTCATCAGTCAGGCTAGCTTTTGCTTGAGTTCTTCAAGGTTTATGATAAAATTCAGTAACTGAATTTATAAAGTCTCTAATAAGGCTTTCTTTCAGTTCTTTGACAGAGAAAGATTAAACATTCTATTGAAGAGGCTTTCCAGAAAACCAGGTTTTCTCCAGAGAACATTTATGTTAAAAACACGTGTGTTAAAAATATGCAAAGAAATGTGGATGGAAGGCACCGTCTTCAGAATAACAAACCCCTAGCAATCCACTTTGAGGGACATTAATTTCCCCTTATCCTGCTTTCTAAAATGTCTGAGTCTAAGCGTTTATAAAGAATTTAAAGAACAACACAGCAATGCCTCAACTGTTTAAGGAAAGCTTGCTCCAGACTCAGAACTGAATTATCACATTTAGTACTGCACTAAGACAAACATCCTCTTTTGGGGATCCTAATATATCCAAGCAAATCTACTGTATGGCCAAAAACAGGTGATCATTCAAAATGAGCTGAGGTATCATGGCTCAACACCTGACATGTGTTGTACTGTAAAGACATACCATTTAAAACCTAAATAAAAAATTCCTTGTTCTAAAAGAACAATTTGTAACCACTGTTCAATTTCAAAATGGTGCTTCTCCACTACAGATGTCTCAATTTCATCGTGTATCATACAAGATACAAATGAAAATAGCACTCAGGAAAAATCCTTTATTACCTTTTTTCATTGTATCCTCTATTTATAGGCAATGAGGATCCTCAGAGATAAACAACTCATGCAGCATCTATGCTTTTCTTCTTTTCTAGTTGGCTAAGGAACTGTTTCTTCCATGTGAGTGAACTACATGAATGATATGTTGGGCAACGAAGCTTTCAGCTCTTCAGAGACATTAGCTGGTACAGAGCACTGGAGCGTAACCTCTATGACTATGAATCTTTCAAACACGTCCTTCATTCCCTCTGCTGCTTATCCAGGGAACACTGAATCAAAGTCAGAGTCTCGGCCCTCTCCTTCACAACTGGATCAGGTGTCTAGAATAGCCTAAATCTCCTGAACAAGTTATGAAAAATTTCTTTCTTGTGGCACAATGAAAGATTCCATGGTAAAGAACTGAGTTCAACCTTTTTTTCTTCTGAATTTGTAGCTTATCAAGTTTCCTGGTCCTTTCATACCATGGAATAAATGTTGACAGCAAAAAATACCATATCCTTCTTAAGCCTTACCCTTCTCTAACCTTGTTCTGCTTTGTTGGTGCATCAATCAGAGAAGCAATGTTCTGAAAGTATGTAGAATACATTAAAACATATGGAAACAAGTATCATTGTACAAATAGAGAGAAATAGAAGCAGAATAATCACAGGACATAAACTGGTAATTAAGAAGAAGTAGAAGGTGATGTCATATGATAATTTTCCAGGGAGGAAACTGTATCTGGAAAGGGATAGAGGGGCTTGGTCTTTAGAAGGATACTGTTTTCAGTTAGCAGGATTTGGTCTCCCTGTTCATTGAACAACTCAAGTCCATTCAAACCAATGTAGTATGGATCACCCCAACTCGTCAGAAGCTGAAACTGGAAAACAACTGAAAAGCAAAAAGCTATTAAGGAAAATTCTGATACCAAGGCTTTGTCCTAACAGACTATTTAATTTACAGTTTCAAAAGTTGTTGTGCTGTCCACACTTCGATATCACACTGATGTGCAGTTTAAGAAAGTGAATAAAACCAACAGTCTTTCACTTCTGTCTTGGCTATGTCTCAAATCTCTCTGAATAAACTATTTTCTTTTAAGACAAGACGTTTGCCTTTTCTGTCACTGATAATACACATAAATCACAGAATCACAGAACATTCATGACTGGAAATGACCAACCAAAACAAACAACAACAAAAAAAAAAGAACAAAAACCCCAAACAATAACAACAACAACAACAAAAAAAACACCAAAAACCACACAAAACCAAACCACACAACCCCTGGAGCACCACATCTACACATTTCTTACACACCTCCAGGGATGGTGACTCAACCACCTCCCTGGGAAGGCTGTTCCAGTGCCTCACCACTCTTTCTGTAAAGAATTTCTTCCTAATATCCAGTCTAACCCCACCCTGTCTCAACATCAAACCATTCCCTCTGGTTCTGTCATTAGTTACTAAGGAGAAGAGGCCAACACCCACCTCTCTACAACCTCCTTTCACTAGTTGTAGAGGGCAATGAGGTTCCCCCTCAGCCTCCTCTTCTCCAAACTAAACATGCCCAGCTCCCTCAGCCTCTCCTCATATGGCTTGTCCTCGAAACCCCTCACAAGCTTTGTAGCTCTCCTCTGGACACGNTCTAACCCAGTGAAGAGTACATTTGTCTATACCATGATCTGCCAGTTTCTCCAGGAGAATGCTATGGGAGACTGTGTCAAAGGCCTTGCCAAAGTCCAAGCAGACAACATCCACAGCCTTCCCCCCATTCGAAAGGTGAGTCACATGGTTATAGAAAGAGATCAGGTTGGTTAAGCAAGACCTCCCTTCCATAAACCCATGCTGGCTGGCCCTGATGCCAGGAACATGTGTAAACAGGCAGGCAAAAGCCTATGTGTGTTTATGCATATATATGTTTATATATATATATATATATATATGGTCAAAGGTTCTTCCATCAGATGCAGAACTGCGGAATTTATATATTGTTATATATTCTTATTTCATACCTAATGGAGTTTTCTCATTTTGGTATTTTGGTTATGGCTTAAAGCATCAGAAATTGTTGGATTCAAACAGCTCAGGCCTCATAACCATAGTATATATCCCTTAAATATTCAATATGACAAGTACCACAGTGACAGGAGGATACAACCACATGGCATTAGTGGTGCTTCATAGTCCATGCTAGCTTGTTCCATTCTCTTGGAATGAGGTCTGTAAAAAAAAAACAACCACAAAACAACCCACAAAACAAACAAAAACAAAACAAGACAAAATAGTTTCAGTAGTTTCTTGATGCACCCTTGTCTCATTCAGAAAAGAGAAAAAACCCACTGAACTAAGCCTCCACAAACACCACCCCTGACCCCCTCACTCATGATTCTGGACTAAATTGTTCTCTGATCGCAATAAATCTGGCTAACACCATGTAGTTAATACCCAAGGAAACATTTTTTCTAACTACTTCATCTTTTCATCCAAGTGATTCATACAATTGGCTTCAACAGAGAATATTAAAGAATACAAAACAGTTAAGAGGGACAGTGTGGTTCAGACAGCAAAAGCATCCTACTGTACCTCCTTTGTGTTTTAGTTATCAGCTGGGGCTGCAGATAATCAAGAAAGAGAATTTCTTGGGCAAAGTCAAAATGGCAGTTGCCTGGTCCCTTGCGGATAAGAAAACCTTCTGGTGGGGAAATGCTGTGACCATCCAGTGACACATGGACCACCTTAGCCTTGTGTAAAATAACATGGTGAAAGATTACATGACATGACATAAAATCAAATAGATACTATACAATTGCATTCACTTCACAGGCTGAAATGATTTTAATAATTTTGTTATGTTTATTTCATTCCTCTATGCCATGACATCCTTTAGCAAAAGAAAGCCTCAATCAGCAGATACCAGCTGCAACCCACAGTGTGCAATTCAGAGCATCATAGCTGACACTGATACGGATGGGAGAAGTGAGGAGTGGGGAAAAGAAACCAAACGCAAAAGTTATTGAAGAGATCATTCAATTATGCATCTCACTAGATCTCAAATAAACTTCCTTTCTTCCCCTGAGGCGCTGTCAAGGCCTGACCCAGGCTGCCCAGGGCAGTGGAGTCACCATACCTGGAGGGATTTAAAAGACCTGTAGATGTGGTGCTGAGGGACCTGGTTTAGCGGTGGAGTCTATGATCTCAAATATCTTTTCCAACCTCAATGATTCTGAGTCCTGAGCCTGCAGCAATATATACACACATCAATAGAATGGAGAGACTTTGCTTTCCAGGCAGTATGTGTCACACGCCTCTCGAGAACAGATTTCTGTGTCTGTTGCATCTACAGGAAGCCTGTATTTTACCAGCTCCTGTATTTTAACAACTGCTGTATTTTACCTGTTCCACTTATTGTGGCAACTTGGACTTTTCCAGGACCATGCAAACTTCTACCAAGCAGTGCTGTATGTAGCCTAAGGGCATATGAACAAAGAAGATGTACCCATACTAGGCAGAAAGAATTGAGTGTTGTCCACATCAGAGATGCATGCACATTTTACAAAATCTCTGAAAATGAAACTAAATAATTCAGTCACACTTATTCAGGTGATGCAGGAGTTCTGGTCCCTTCACCCTCCCCCATGAGCACCACCTGAGGTTGCATGCATGATCCCAGTGACACATACAATTCAACCATGCAGCAACCATTATCACTGCATCTTGCCCTGCAACGTATTATGGCTAATTAATGTTAATCATAAGGAACACTGATTCTCTACTAACTACTGGTTAAGGAAGAAATAATACCTGTAAAATATAACAAGATGGCCTCATAACTGGGACTGTGATTAAAGCTTGCTGATTAATGGACTGAACCAAAATAGCTTCATTTAGTTAACAAAATAATTTAGTCTAAAAGGAGTGTGAGTCAGTTTTCTAATCTTTGGATTTTACACTGACAAATGTGCATATGATAATTTGAGGTTAACTTAGTTTTGTATGCAAATATTTAATTTTCATATTAAATTTTCAATTAAACAGATGCAATGTTTATAAAATTCCAATTTCAATTGTCTAGCTGAGAAGAATTTAAAAACACTGCATTTTCTGAAAAATCCATGTATTATCAGTGATCTGATATAATAGTCTTCATATTCCTTCCACTTATAAGTGATTTTTTACTCAATTACAATTTTAGTGACATGTGCAAAATCCCAAAGGCAAATGGAAGGTTTGGAGGGGGTGTGGTGTGTGTGTTTGATTGGTTGATGTTTGTTTGTTTTTTTAGGTTGTTTTTTTCTTTTGTGGGGTGGGATGTGGTGGTTTTGTTCTGGAGGGCTTTTCTTTTGGTTGGGTTTTGTTTGGGTTATGCTTTGTTTCTCTCTATAAAAACATTTCTTGATTTGAAAACTTCTGGTATTGTACCAGACTAGAGGAGATGCTCAGTTCACTTCCAAACATCATGAAGATTAATTAGGACAGAATGTTTGTTTGAGTACCAAGTATGAAGAAATAACTATTTCTGGTTTTATCTTTAATATACTTGGAAGTAAAGAAAGGAAATCTCCTTTTTCATATCATCAGCTTTACTGCATGCTATTTTCCAGCTGAATCAGTCTGCCAGGCTAAGGAGAGGAAGTGAAAAATTCACTGAAATACACTTTAGGAAACATGTATTGAATGGGAAGTCTAGAGAGTTAGAGATGAAATCTTACCTATTATAGCACAGCTGCTTATATTTATGTGCCCTTTCCAGCCCTCGTTTCTCAGTAATTCTCATAATCTGGGAAGGCACTCAGCCTCACATCCAGCCTTTTACAAATCACATAACAAAGCCTTCACAAGGTGATTTTTCATCAAGCTGGAAATAGCCCACAAGCCTTCACCCTGACACTTTACTACCATTACCCTCTCACGTTAAAGCTGTGAGTAGCATCCACCAGTCCACAGTTGCCTAACAAATCATTGTCTCACACCCAGGGACTGTGTCTTAGAGGGAACAGCAATACTTCAAGAGATAGATGTCGTGATGCCCTAGGTTTACAGTCTGGAGCCTCTTTACTGTGGCCACGCAAATACTTTGCATCTTCAGTTCTCCAAATTTATTGTATCCTTTTACAGGACTGAGCTATCAAGTCCTCAATTAAATTGTACCCGGTAACTGTTATGGGACTTTATGGGTGAGCCACCGTTTCAGACTCACCTCTTTTTTCTATCTAGCAAATTAAACTGAAAATATACCTTTCTTTCCTTCTTTCTTGGTTTGGCCTCCAAAGACCAAATTCCATGGACTGGAAACAAATGGATTGATTCATAAGCTTTCTGTGCAGTGAACAGCAACTACTTCTTCATTACAAGTGCATGTATAGCTCCTGAGAAATACCAGAGAAAGGAGGGGCAACCAAACTCAGAGTGCCAGCCAGATGTAACATCATCTCCAACCGGTCACCATTGCCAGTCCCTTCCAAGAATTAGATATTAAAAGAACACAAAGTATAAACAAAGCAATTTGAAAAAAGAAGAGAAGAGGAATGTTAGCAATTTTAGCTAAACTACTTCAGCCAAACCGTTTGAAGATGTTAACTTTCCCTAATAAGTGTTAGAGTCTTAGAGTCTCTTCTTGCTCTTGGAAAAAGTATTACTGATTGACTGGCCTTGTGTACTTTACCTAAACAGATTTTTGGTTGGGGAAGCGTCCCTGTCCTATCATTCCATGTTCCAGGACATAAAGAGTCACATGGTAGGCCTAAATATGAGATACTGAGGGGATACCATTTCAGCATCATAGATCTTGAAAATAGTATGTGTATGTGTCCTAGCAAAGTCAGCTGTGAAGATTTCTTTAAATTATCTTTTGTTTTTTTTCAATATTTGCTGTTTGTGGAGACAGAAATGCATTATACCTGCCACAAAACTCAGACAATCTAGAAAGATTTATGGTGTTCCATTAAGGCAGCTATATTCATTTATCACAGTAGCAATTTTCCAATGCACTGCTATATATTTTTTGCTGGCAGTGCTCCTTTTCTTTCACTTACCCCTCTGTAGGTATCCTCTGGAGATTTATTATAGTTCCAAAAGCGAAGCCCTGCAATGCTTTCCTTTTTATCAAAATGGATGGTGAGCACATGATCCTCTCCCAAAGAGAAGGGAATGAACCACATATGGTCATCCTCTACTGTGATATTAGTCCCATCTATTAATCTACAAAGAGAAAAATCCATTAGCTGCAGAAAAAAAGAAAAGCTTGATTTTTTTTTTTCAGGACAATCAGGTACTTTACTAGGTGTCAATTATTTTCTAGATGTCACTTTCAGCTTTCAGCACTCATTATGCCTATGTGTACCCAATTAAAAAAACACTGGAAACATCTAAAATAATACACAATTATTGAATTAAAGACAGCAGGGGCAGAAAAAAAATCCCCAACAGTATTTCCTTTAGCTGGGTCCATTTGAAGAACAAGAAAAATCCTTAGGTTTTCCCTATGTGAACAAGGGCAGGCAGAGGAAAGCTCAGCTACCTTTGTACCAAAGTGGCTAAAGGCAAAACCAAGTCCCAAACACAATATAACTTATTAATCTAGTTCCATGCCCAACTAGTCTATCTTGCACTCTGCAGTGTGCTATTATGCCAACACAACTCTACTGAATCCAACAAGGAGCTGGATGACAGCTGGATGACCCAGAGAAGAGGCAGAGTTTGCTCACATCCTTCTCCATCTCCACAGTTAGGTACATTTCTGCTTTTTAAAGAAGCTTTCTACCAGCATGACAAAGTCTCTTCATAAGAGCACAGACTTCAGGCTGACTAGATAAAGTTAATTCTGTTATTTCTCATTTTGGAATCCTGACTTAATGTTCTTCTACCACAAACTACAGCACAGAAAGATGGAGTAAAGGAGAATATGCACTAATTGTCCGCTGTAATTACTTTGGTACACTGCCCTATGCACTTGGTATTTATTTAGAAGTTGAATGATAGAATAAGCGCCAGGCTTGGCAGTTCCTCAAAGAAAAAGACTGAATAATGACTCTTCAACAGAAGAACTGAATAGGGAGCTCATGAGAGAAGATATAATCCTTGACTCGGTCCTGAGTAGTACACAAGACCTAAATGCCACAGTAGAGTAGTCAAATTCAACACGCTTTCAATATCAAATATCAAAATATCAAAAAAATATCAAAAACAAAAAAAAAAATCCTATTTCTTTTGCCCTGTAAGGTTCTTAAGCAGAAATTAAGTACATTAAAAAAAGAATAAAATAATTATGCATAGCAGAGAGAATATTAAGGGATCTCATACTGGAAGCCCAGAACAAATGTTATCTCACTTACTAAGAAAGACATCAGAAAGAGGGTGGGCTTGAAAAAACCAAGGCAGCCTTGCTTCAAAGCAGGATAAAGAAAGTTATTACAAGCCATCTTTCAACAAAATAAATGACCAAAAGCCTCTAAATTGATAGGATCATAAACTGTAGAAGGCTAAATGCATATGCACAAGCCGAAAAAAGAGTATGAGGACTAGCAAGCAAATGATACCACAAATAAAATTCCTCAAATGTATTAGGAGCAGAAAGCCTGCCAGAAATTGTGTATGATCAACAGATGACTAGGCTGTAAGAGCATTCAGAAAAGAGAAGACACCTACAGAAAAGCTAAATGAATTTCTTTGCATGTGGGTCCATCAGGGTGGAGTATGGGAAGACTCCACCAACAAAATCTCTTCATCACAGGGGATCTCATGGTAAGATTTCTCACACCTTGGTATCTACAGCAGAGATTTTCATACACATAGGTACAAGAAGTGAGAAATTATATACCAATAAATTTGACATCTGTATTAGATTAGCAGACATTACAAAGAGCAGAGTTATTGTATACATAAACAACATTCTAAGGAAGAGTCAGACTTTTCGAAGAGAAGTTCTAATTCATAAACCTATTTACAGACCAGGAACACACCAGAGGATGGGATTACAACTGAAAATACCCTTCAAGATGGAGATAGGACTCTGAAATAACAGGATGCAGCTTCAATAACAACCAAATGCCAAGTCCTTTCCAGATCTACAGCCTGTGATTTCTATACTGCAACTATTTAGGAAGGACAAGTTAATTTGAGGAATTATACTAGTCAATGGGAAAAAAAAATAGCTGAATTGCCTAAAGAATAGCACCTTTTTGTGCAAATGCCTAAGACAGCCTCACCTTTTGCTAACTTGAAAATTTTCCTTGAAATTATCCACAAATCCTGGATATTTATCACTGCATATGCATAGACAGATGCTAGAATCATAGAATGTTAGGGGTTGGAAGAGACCTAGAAAGATCATCTAGTCCAACCCCCCTGCCAGAGCAGGATCACCTAGATGAGGTCACACAGGAATGTGTCCAGGTGGCTCTTGAATGTCTCCAGAGAAGGAGACTCCACAGCCTCCTGGGCAGCCTGTTCCAGTGCTCTGGCACCCTGACTGTGAAAAAGCTTTTCCTCATGTTAATACTAAGAGAACACCTAAATTTCTGCCTGGAAAGTCCGTAGCATATATTCCAACCAGGCATGTTGCCATCTCCTAAGTCCAACACTATCTCTTGGAAACATCTCATTCATGTTTCCACAACAAGCTGTTTCCGGGCAGCTTGTGAAGTCCAAGAATAAGCAGTGATGGTATGAAAAATCATGGTTCACTTAAACATGTGTTAACAGAAAAGTTTATATCATTCTGCCAATTTATAAAGTCTAGTGCAAAATGCATCTAAAATTGATAAACTCCAAAACTGTTGGTGGAAACAACAGGCACAAGGAGAAAAATCAAGAGCCATGCAGAGTGCTTGGACAATACAAGTCTTTCCCTACTTACTTTTCCAGTGTTCTGTAATCTCCTGTATACTCTGGAAGATCATTTAAGTCTTGGAGTGAAGCAGAAATCTGTTCTGTACTTATTTTTAATGCCTGGCCATTCCTTCCTATCACTTCAAGACCTGTAAGTCCAAGGTAACGAGAGTCTCCCCAGGTCATGGTGAAATTCAATTGCAGACCTATACAAAAGAACATACATAAAATGTATCTATATACATACTGACTAGTTGGAAGTAAGGAGCCAATATAAGCATCCAGGGAAGCCCCAACAATTAGCAGTATGTGTATTATGTTTAGATTAAGTAACTTTATATGCTGCATTTGGATACTTCCTGGCTTGGGTCCGTACCTCCATGTAATTGCATAGTATTTTCTTCCCACTTTGGGCTACCAACATCTTGTACCAATATCACACCTGTCAGTCCGAAGCCAGTTCAATAACTACATAAATTCAAATAAACCCAGTCTCTCAAACCAAGTTGTTAGAGAATGTCAAAGTTGATGTTCTCTCAAAAAACAAACCTGGTTTACTGATGTGTTTAAGTTACTATCTTCGTATCAGAACTGGAAGCATGAAAGTATTTTAATGGGACAACAATAGTGAAGAGCAGCAATACTGATGAGGCTGCATCTCCAGAAAATAAATAGGAAAGCAAAATTGGGCAGACAAAAGATCATCTATCTTCAGATCCACCTGCTTCATGCCAAACTGAAAAGATATAAATAGCATATACAGATGCAACAGGTAATATTCCAATTGAATCAAGTTCCATAAAAATCCATCACTGTAAATTAAAAAATATCTTTTATTTCACACATTACAGAAGCCCACAAAATTGGGTTGAATAATGTCTGAAGAAGCATGAAGAGTCATGATGCCCGTAAAACAAACAAGCAATAAAACTTCCAGCCCAATTACCTCTAAACGGCCACAGCAATTTACACCAGACTAAGTCATGATATACACATAAATTTGCTTGAGTGTAAGATCTAATTTGCATTTGCAAGAACACCAAGTAATAAATAGTCCTTAGCTGTCAAGTTTGGAGCTGTGGCTGCATTGATACTTGATGCTATTCCCAAGGCCATTGCTAGGACTAAACTTCCTGAGTGCACAAGCACGCAAGAGCGCAGGCAAAACTAGAGTGCATCTCCAAAGCAAAGGGAAAAGAGCAGCACCTATCCATGCAAGGTTTAGAATGTCACACTGAAGACAACTTCAGAATAACACAAGGTGGAAGGGACATCTGGATGTCTCCAGTCTGACTCCAAGCTCAGAGCATGTCCATAAGATCAGGTCTCTAAGGAGCTTATTTAGTGGAAGTTTGAATGCCTCCAAGGGTGGCAGATTTCCAAATCTCTCCCAGTCCCTATTCCAGTGGTTTTTTTATTACCCTCATGGTGACAAGATTTCCTACTATCCGGTTGGAAATTATTGTCTTCTACCTTATTGTTTCTGATGTTTCTCAACCCAATTTATGTCCATGGCTGAGAATGGTCTGGCTCTGTCCTTTCCATGCCCCCCTGATAGCTGTAGGCAGCAAGAAGATCTCCTCATCTTCGTCTTCTCCAGGATGAACAAACTAACCCAGCTTTCATGCTTTTCTCACATGTCAGGTACCTCAGCTGCCTGACCGTCTTGGCCACCGTCCTCCACTAGACTCACACCAATGTCGAATTTCTTCTTGTCCTAGGGAGCTCCATACTGCACACAGTACTCCAAGTACAGTCTCAAAAGTGTCAAACACAGGGAAAGAAAGCCCTGCAGCTACACTTTTATTTTTACATCCTGCCCAGGAGGCAGCTGGCCACTCTCAGTGAAAGGCCACACTGCTGACTTGTTCAACTGGTTCTCTTACAAGGAGTTCAGACCCTTTAGTGCAAAGCTGGTTTCTTAGCCAGCTGGCCTCCAGCCTGTTCTGTAGCATGGGTAACATCCCACACACAGGGCTTTGGATTTGCCCTGACCTTCATCAGGTTACCTTATGAGGTAACATCATGAGGTTACCATTTCTTCAGCCTGCTGAGGTCCCTCTGAAGAACAGCATTGCCCTCCAGCATATAAACCACTCCTCTGTTCGGTATCATCCACAACCTTGCCAAGAATGCACTTTATCTCACCACCCAAGTTTGTGGCATTTTGGGGATTTCTGAAGAACATTAATCAGTGCAGAACTATCGTAGTACTGATCCCTGAGGAACACCTCTATGATTAGTTGGGCTTTGTACCAGTGATCATCACACTCTGAGGCATTATTCTCCTTGACATCAGGACTGGTAACAGGATGAAAGAGATGAAAACGACCTACAGTAGGTGAGGGATACAAGTCCTCAGTAACTCCATGCACAGTTTACTACCAGAAGTCCCAGATGAACAAGGCAGTACTTGTTCCTAGGTTTTGCACAATTTGCAGTTATTTCCCAAAAGAAGCAGTCATCAGAGGAACCTCACTCCAGGTCTAAGGGATCACCCCACAGACTAAGGAGAATAAGGAATCACACACACAGGCAGGACAGGGTATGCAGAAATCATTGGCAAAAAACAAAGCTGTAGCTGCTAGTTGGTTTTTTTTTTTTTCAGGGTCATTTACGAAGATAGTCCCTTGCAGAAATTAATGGCAAATTTTTTTTCTGTGTAAAAGACTATGTTGGAGCTTCATTTGAATTTCATAAGACATAGAAAGCCTCCTCTAAATACAACTAGTTTTCTCCAGCTCTTTCTCTGCAAGAACTCTTGGAAATCAGGACTGCTTTGTCTGGTAGAGACAAGTTAGTCCCATCAGCTGATTAACAGTATCTTGTCAACATGAGAGACTGCATCTGCTGAGCTCTGATCAGGATCTTTTACACCTACTTTGAGGCACAGGAGGAGGGAAAGACATCTTCGGTTAACAGATATGAATCGGTCATTGACATGTTCATAGATCACAGATTGAGATACAGTTCATAGGTGACAGCTCACAGATCTAGGTGTAGTTCACAGACAGGTGACTAAGCCACAGCACTGTGTGTATTCCTCTTGTGCTGGTCAAAGGACCAGGAACTGATACTGAAGCTCCTGGGCCACCAAGAAGGTCTCTGACCAATAACTTAAAGGCCCACAGAGAACTGGTGTTGTACAAGATAAAGAAACCAAGTACTTTTAAGTACAGCTATAACAATTCTGGTCTAGCTTTACTGCAGGGTTTCTATTGTCAATCCAATCTGAGAAAATCAGTCTACATAAATACATAGGACTGGGAGAGAATTACTTGGTAAGGGACACTGCTATTTCCAATCACATCCAGGGATCTAGGCAAGTGGCTACTGTTATTTTTATGAGATTAAAAGCCAACAGTTGCCATATAATATTCTGAATGTCACAGTAAACAAAGCTTCAGCCTTAAATATTCAATTACTCTTTATTGTAGACCTGACATCCATCACAAAGTTCTGTACAGCTCTGACAAATCAGATCCTCCTTAATAACATGTTGGGGAGAGGGAGTTTAAGCAAGAAATAAATGTAAGAACTTACATTTCCCAGTAAATATTCCTGATTCCCTGGGTATACATTCAGAGAATGTGTCTGGATCTGGAACCTAAAAAGTAAACCAAGAGGTGCAATGAGCATGTATATCATACACACTTACAGACATATGATTTATAAAATGGGAGAGTGTTGTTGGTTTGGGTATTTGGGGGGGGGGGGGTTTTTTTTGTGGGTTTTTTTACATCCGGCTTTTTGTGTATCAGTTTCCCCCTTGCCTCATCACTGAGGCTGTACAGCAAATAATAGAAAACATGCCCCAAAACGGAGGCTGAAATTCTGAAGCCACTCCTATGTATATGCAGACTTCCATTAGCAAATGATAATATGCTGTATTTGCAACACACTGCAAGCATGTTGCAGAGATAAAAAGTCTGCATGGAAGTTAAGACCTCAGAGAGCGTCACCGCAGTTTCTTCTCAAGAATCAAGAGGCAGAACAAAGAAGCAAACTGTTCAAAATATTGCATTTGTTCTTTGACAGTACTAATTCATAATATCCTATGCTATTCAACATAGCAAGCTAGAAAGTGAAGAAACATGCAATTAAGGCAGTAAAGACAAAGGACAACTGCAAAGGGTTGCAGTTATTGCATTGACTGAGCATGAGAAAGTGACTAATAATGTTCACTGCAGGTAAATGTAAAAATGCTACACCTGAGGAAAACAATCTTAACTTTACATGTACAGTATTGGGCTCCAAACAAAATAGTAGATTAGAATGAACTCTTGGCATTGTTATAAGCAGTTCTACAAAAATATAAGCTCAATCCTCAGTAGAAGTCAAAAAGCCAAATAAGAAATGAGGAGTTCATGCTCCTTCTCTATAGTTTCATTCATCATTAGAAGTAGATTCCTGTCATCCAGAATACATGAAATGGACCTACATTGTTCCTAAAACAATAAAACACTTGTGAACACTTCTCTCCCGTTACCTTAGATCTCAGCAGTATAACCACTGATATCCTAAATCTTACATGTGTATGTTCACAGACTGCAACATACTTCATGTAGGAGCAAATATCCTTATGGCAATTAAATAAGCAAAACTACAAAAGAGGTGTGCACTAAATAAAAGCTACTGAAAGAATAAACACAATAAAAATCCATAGAATCATAGAATCATTTGGGTTGGAAGGGACCTCTGGAGGTCATCTAGTCCAACTCCCCTGCAGTGGGCAGGGACATCCCCAACTAGATCAGGTTGCCCAGAGCCCTGGCAAGCCTCACCTTGAATGCCTCCAGGGATGGGGCCCCAACCACCTCCCTGGGCAACCTGTTCCAGTGTTCCACCACCCTCATGGTGAGGAACTTTTTCCTAATATCCAGTCCAAATCTACTCTTCTCTAATTTAAAACCATTGCCCCTTGTCCTTTCATTACAGGCCTTTGTAAACAGGCCCTCTCCAGCCTTCTTGTAAGTTCCCTTAGGAATGCCGCTGTTGATATCGTTTATAAAAATATTAAACAGTCCAGGCCCCAGTAGGGAGCCCTGAGGGACACCACTTGGCACTGATCTCCAGCTGCACTTGGAGCCATTGACCACTACCCTCTGGATGCGACCAGCCAGCCACTTCCTTATCCACTGAACAGTCCACCCATCCAATCCATAGCTCTCTAACTTGCCCAGTAGAATGTTGTGGGGACTGTGTCAAAGGCCTTGCACAAGTCCAGATAGATCACATCCACAGCTTGTCCCTTGTCCACTGAGCTAGTCACACTATTGTAGAAAGCCACTAGGTTTGTCAGACAGGACCTGCCCTTAGTGAAGCCATGCTGACTGTCTCTGATCATCTCCCTCTCCTCCATGTGCCTTATCAGACCTTCTGGAAGAATCTGCTCCATGATTTTCCCAGGCACAGAGGTGAGGCTAACAGGTCGGGAGTTCCTAGGGTCCTCCTTGACACCCTTTTTGAAAATGGGTGTAACATGCCCCTTCTTCCAGTCACTAGGGACTTCACCTGACTGCC
>VWZO01007909.1:263-15498 GCA_013396975.1 Bucco capensis
TGGAGAGGGGACAGAGGCTCCCAAGCTGCTAAAGGGCTTAGAACATAAGCCTGAGGAGGAAAGACTGAGGGATCTGGGCCTGTTTAGCCTGGAGAAGAGAAGGTTGAGGGAGACCTCAGTGCTCTCTATAACTACCTGAAGGGAGGTTGTAGAGAGGCAGGGATTGGTCTGTTCTCCCTAGTGGGGAGTGATAGGATGAGAGGAAATGGATGTAAATTATGCCAGGGGAGGTTCAGGTTAGATATTAGGAAGAATTTCTTTGCTGCAAGGATTGTCAGCCATTGGAACAGGCTGCCCAGGGAGGTGGTTGAGTCACCATCCCTGGAGGTGTTTAAGAGACAGGTAGATGTTGCATTGGGAGGCATCATTTAGCAGGTTGCTAGGGCTAGGACAAAGGCTGCACTGATGATCTTCAAGGTCTCTTCCAGCTGTAACTGTTCTATGATTCTGTGATTCTCCAAGACAAAAGGAAAAAGTAAAGGAATTGAATTAAAACAAAGATTCATGTTTTGTAGAGAGAGGGAAATCTGCAATGGAACTGTTGTGGTAGTGGCTGGATCCCAGAATGTCAGGCAAGCCCTAATTTTAACCAAATAATCCTTTTATCCAAATTGATTTTCTTTCCCCAAGACAGACCACGGTCCAAGAAGGAATCTGCCCAGTTGGATTAGAAAATGCACAGCAGGAATTTGAGTGTTTTTGAAAAGAAAGTGGATATAGTTACTTAAAGGAACTTTTCAGCATGCAGGTCATGTAGCAGCCCCTTGACAATGGCTTGGCCCTGATACTTCTTTCCTCTATGTCATGACTAGGATCTATGTCTCCAAGGTCCTGAGCATTTTTCTTGTAATTTTCTCCTTTTTCTCATGCTTCAATGTCTTTGTTTCTTTCTTGAACGATTGTTTCCTTTTTCAAGGCATGAAAAAGTTTAGCTTTGAAAGTGATATTGTTTCGACTCTTTTCCTGTAATGAGGCTTGGCCAACTGGTCAGCATGAGCACTCCAGTCTGTGGTGGGTGTGAACTTTCTCAGCTGTTCTTTAGGTAGAAAAAAATAAAACCAAAGCCAAAAACAAAGCAACAAAGGAATGGAAAAATACCAGTAAACTGTCATGTCCATGCAAATAAGGATAACGTGTTACTTTTCCTTCAGTGCATGAACATAAATTACTCTCAGATTTTTATGAACTTGCAATAGACCTCTAAGGTCATCAAGCCCAACCATTGACCCAATACTACTAGGCCACTAAAGCATGTCATGAAATGCCATGTCTACATTCCTTCCTTCTTTTTAGAGAAGATTTAATAAGAATGAGGCAGGACTATGGGTGGCAGCATCAGGGACTCGCTAGTGAGCATAGTGAATATAGGTTAGTAAATAGTGCTAGCCTAAGGCATGGCTGAAAAGCTCTCTCTTTAGAAAGGCGGTCGATGAACTGAAAAGGTGTTCTGCAATTCTGCCAGCAGGCAGCTGTGCGTTGAGCAGGGAGGAGAAGGAACTGCATATTAGGACAGCAGACCTGAGAGGTATCATGTTCTGCACTGCATGTGGCTTAAAATGTGGTTTGGGAGAGCTTTAGCATTTATGAACCAACAGAAACTGTTAATGCTGCTGTATTTCCTTGCTACTGCATGTTATGGCATTTATTTAGCTCTCAATAGGGATATCATTTGTACTGGTTCTTTAAAGTCTTTCTTTAAAGAATTACTTATGACACTCCTGGTCAGTGGCTGGTCCAAGAATGCCATGTAAGACACCACTGAAGCACAACATCTTAGTGCTGAGTTGTGAATTGACAGAAGTACAACATGATCATGACCAACACATTGGAGGTGTAAAGACCAACTTCTACTGAGCATTGGATCTAAAGTGGACAGGAGATATTTCAGGATGTGAAGCACTGGCTGCAAATTGAATTACAGAAAATTCAACTTAGGCATAAAACTCCTCCTTCTTTACTGGGAGGGTGATCAAACACTGGAATAGATTGCCCAAGGAGATTGTGGAGTTTCTGTTCTTAGAGATATGCAAAATCACGTTAGAAACAGCCCTGGGGAACCTGACCTATTTAATTCTGCTTTGATCGGTGTGGTTAGACTAGGGACCTCCAGAGATCCTTTCCAACCTCAACTACCCTGTGATTTTACTATGTTTAATAAAGATATATCTGGAGCCAGATATATATTTATACCTTCTATTCTATTTATATACCTTCATAGAATCATAAAGGCATCAAAATGAAGTCATTTTGGGAATGAAACAATTAGAAGAATGCACAACTCATTTTTTACTCGTAAGTTTGTCTTCATAGTGCTGTGTTTCATTCTGACACATTTCAAGACTCAATAAAGGTATCTGAACATTGGCTCTAACAACATGCAGGCAAAACTGTGATTGGCAGCAGTGTTGTTTATGGACAGAAGCTACCTGAGTCCACCACAATGCTGGGTCACTTGCAATAGACAATAGACAGGATTTTTGCTGCACAGTATAAGTGATTGTTTACCTTTTAGCTTGATCTTTTTTGGAGCATTACTCTGTAGCCCTTCTGAATCAAAAGAGGTTAGCAATCCATTTTTCTTATTTGGAGTCAAAAAGATTCTATGAAGCCATCACTATCCAACAGTATGGAAATTTCCTGAAAAATGAAAGTGCATTGAATTGTCCAACATTATATTAGTTCTACTATTACAACAAATAAAACTGCTGTTGATTTCATGAATTTGTAGCTATCTTTTTTTCTTTAAAAACTTTTTTACAGGAAGGAATTGGGGGGTTTGTGTTTGCTTTCGGTTTGTTTTATTTAAAAAACAAACAACTTTGAAATGCTGTTAAATATAAAATACATTTCAAAATGTACTGCATTAATGATGAGATGGTACAGCACCAGTTTTAAGTGCAGACATGGATAAGCTGGAAAATGATGTACTACAAAATTACTACAAGATTTTATAGAATTACTGTAGTGACATGTTAATGGTGCTGAGAAAAAGCTTATTCATGAACAATTGCACATTGTCACATTTGAACAATGATCCATTAATAATGTTTCTGTGAAACATTTTCATGTGATTAAGGTTAACCACATGAGACAGAGAAATGAGAGATGATGTGAGGCTGTACCCTGAAGTGCATTCTTGACTCCCAGTATCTTCTGTTTGGACAGGATTTTTAAACCAGATACTGATTTTGGCAACCCACCTTGGACTGTACATATCTGGAAATGATGTCAAAAGCCTCTTTTAAAATCAGGTCTCTGCAAGTAGGTTCGAATTCTACAGCCAAAGATTACAATATACCTGGGTCAGGGCAAGCCTTGGTATCAATACAGACTCAAAGACAATGGGATTGAGAGCAGCCCTGGGGTACTGGTGGAATGAAAGCTGGACATGAGCTGGCAATGTGGACTTGTAGCCCAGAGCTCAACCATATCCTGGGCTGCACCCCCAGAAACATGGCCAGGAGGTCAAGGGAGAGGGTTCTGACTCTCTGCTCTGCTCTGGGGAGACCTCACCTCCAGAACTGGGGTCCAGCTCTGGAGTCCTCAGCACAGGAGAGCACGGAGCTGTTGGAGCAGGCCCAGAGAACACCAGAAAAATGATCCAGGTGCTGGAAAAACTGAAGAAAGTCTGAGAGAGTTGGCATTGTTCATAGTGGAGCGGCCTACTCTGAAGATGTCCCTACTGACTGCAGGGGCATTAGACTAGATAACTTTTAAATGTCCCTTCCAACCCAAAGCATTCTGTTTTTCTATGATTAATATTCAAGATTATTTATTGCTATGATTATTAAAGACTTTTGAATGTTAGTTACCCCTTGACAGAAATAGAGAGCCCAATTAAGAGAATTCACGTTCCAGTTAGATATTTTCCTCTCTGTTTTGGTTGCTTGTTTGTCTAGAGTTGATTAAAGTTGTGGTTCTACTCATTAGTGAAGTGTATTAAATGGCAATATCAATAACTGACAGTAGCACTGCAGTAAGACAGACTGTTCCACAGATCTATCAAAACACACCAAACAAAGCTTGCTGAACAGTCTCCAGGCATGGTGGAAATGTTTGCTCCCTGCTTCCTAACCTGGCCCGTGATGGATGTAAGGGAAATGAGATATAATAAGAGAGCGCCTGTTAAGCACTATGGTTTCAAGCACTATGCTGTGCTGCTAAGCATCATGCTCGGTGCTTTCCAGTAAAACTACCTTAACACCCAGAGGTGCCAGGATAAGAAAACAACCTCCACATCTCACCTACATAAATTGCTTCATGAACCACCTCTAAAAAATTTTCGGAGGTTAGGTTCTGATAAATACTTTAAAAGTCTTGTACTCTTAGAAATGACACTCAAGATCTTCTTGTAAGACTGAGGTATCAGCCTGAGGCATCTTGCACTTTGGGGACTTGCTAGGACAGATGCTGTGTAGAGATATAAAGAATATCCAGCCTTACTATAGAGACCTTTTCAGACATCACAGATGGATGAAATAAAGGGAAGCTAGGGATGGCACTGTGAGAAATGAGTAGCAGAGGGTAAGATTGCAAAATTAATGGGATATTTTAGCCCAGAAGAGGAACATCTTTAAATACAGCTTGAAAGAGTAATCACAACATACCATTAACCTACTTATTACTAGACAGCTGTGTGGTGGAGAAATCTTACTGAGAAAGAAATCTGTGTGTGCCTATTGATGTGTGAGCAGAGGATGGCTTAGTTTTAAAATTAAACATGGGCTATGCAATCATGTTGTTTGTATATATTTTAATCCATTTTCACCTAATAATGGCTAATTCAACAAAGTACCAGAATCTCAAAGACACTATATTTCAACACACAATCACAGAATGTTAAGGGTTGGAAGGGACCCCTGGAGATCATCTAGTCCAACCCCCTGTCAGAACAAGTTCGCCTAGAGCAGGTTGCACAGGATGTGTCCAGGTGGGTTTGGAATATCTCCAGAGACAGAGACTCCATCACCTCTCTGGGCAGCCTGGGCCAGTGCTCTACCACCCTCAAGTAATTCTTTCTTATGTTTAGATGGAACTTCCTGTGCTCCAGTTTGTGCCCATTACCTCTTGTCCTGTCACTGGGCACCACTGAAAAAAGACTGGCCCCATCCTCCTGACACCCACCCGTTAAGTATTGATAAGTATTGATAAGATCCCCCCAGTCTGCTCTTCTCCAGACTAAAGACACCAGCTCCCTCACACAAAAAAGATCAGCATGACTTGCAGCGATGGAGCAGTAGAAAGCCCCAGTGCTGTTTCTTTCATGTCAGTGGTGAAGTATTAAGACAATCTCTGTGGGTCCCTGGTCAGCTGGTCAGCCAGCACTACCATCTCTTGTCTTTCTGCTCAAAAATGATCAACAGGTAATTCTTGGGAGTTAGTGATGTCATGAAGGGCGTGAAGAAACTTGGGAAAACAGAAGACGTGAAAGGTTATTCCTTGAGACAAAGGGTCTTACAATAGATGTGAAAAGGTAGAGTGGACTCTTCAGAGGAATTTAGTGATACCATATAGTGATTGATTTGAAATGAATTTCAACAAACCTGAGGGTGCTTGCTTTCAACATGCACTGCCATGGGAGACCAAACATTTCATACTGCTTCTCAGTTTTGATGATATCTTGAAGCTTTGTGGCTTTTCTAATAGGAAATGGATCTGCCTGTGCTTCAAGTCTGAGCTGCCTTGAAAACATCATTCTCCTCCATGAAGAGAGGTAGTAATCAAACACACTGTTCCTAACCTAAATCCACTTTATTCTGAAGTCCTCTTTTCTACTGGTCACTAAGGGCCACTGTACCTCAGCCTTTCATGTTCAGAAGAGGCATTCCTGTTTCTCTAGCACAACATAAAGTAGATCTCTCTACAGAAAATATTACCAGGCCATTGTGTCGACACCACAAGTCCTAAGAGCATTTGCCAAGGTTAACAGGCTTCAACTTCTCAAAGCTGTGAGACTCATAAATTTCCTGTTAAAGACTGTTCAGCAGTGTAACAGATCTTGCTTTCAGGAAGCACTGCTTGACCTTGTATTACATTTTTATATTCATTCTAACAGCTTGTCCTTTCACATGAATTAATTGTCCTGACAGCCAGGAGAGAAGGTAGCAATAAAACATTGGGTTGTCATTAGTGGGCTTAATTCACTTTAAGAAATTCTCTACTGAAAAACAATTAGGAAACTGAAGAGATCACCTTATCCATCACCATCCTCTTAAATCAAGACCATTAGACCAAAACCTGTTGTGAGAAGAAAAGAACAAACCTGCAGATAACTCTACAGATGTGTGCAAGAACATTGGAGGATCCACCAGCCTTAAGCATCAGAGAACTCTACAGGATTCCGTTTCAGGAACTCCTTCCTGAAAACCTCTAAACTGTCACACCTATTCCCATAACAATTCCATCCGCCTCTGGGCTTTGGAAAAGTAATGAAGCTAGAAAGAACAGTTTGGGTTGAAAGGTCCATCTGAAGGTCACCTGGTCCAACCACACATTCCAGGGTGGGTGAAATTTTGAAGTGAGAGCAAAACATGTGATAAGCAACTAAAGGGCTTCATTATTTTTAGAAATGAATTTTTAGGTGTTGCTATGGAAGCAGCTTCAAACGTGATCAGAATTGGTAACACAGGACTTCAAATAGACTTGTAGAAAATTGCCCACTCCCTCTTGGAGCACCCTAAAGGCCTCAGGTAATGTATCATTTATTTATGTAAATATATATTTCTGTATTTAAGCTATAAATTTATATATTTAAACAATAATGTTATAAACTATAAGATATAAAAGATGTATTTACCTTTACACATGAAGCAAATGTGAACAACACAGGAAGGAAGAGATCAAAGGGAAAAACAAATGAGGTATAGAAAAAGTGATTGACAAGTTAAAATGTCCTACTTATCTAAACAACAGATGCAAGGAAATGCGAGGAAGCAGTCTATATTTGAAGATTTTATAATTATAGAGCAAATTGTGGCTAACTATGGAAAAACCACCCTCTTGTCAGGGATGTGGATACAAATATCCTAACAGACCATTCCAACTCTGAAGGCTCTGGTTAGCTGTTGGCCTGCTCTGAACTCTCTCCAGCTGCTCAGCATTTAATGTCTTTCACTCTACAAGCTTTCAGAAGCAGGATCATACAGACATTCATTTCAGCTTTTCTCAATACTGCTGCAGTAGTTTATTGACAAAGCACGATTTGGGATCCAGAGCCTGTGTCATCCAACAGCTTGAAGCATTGCAGTGAGTTAATCCAGCTGGGGATTCTAGGATTTTAAGAGCAGGTTATGCAAATCTGCCAGGAATGGCTTCAGTAGCTGCTCCTGCTTGATGAGAAGGGACAAAGAAGGCAACTTCTTTATTGTAGGATTGAAAACAAAACAAATGGATCTGTCCTCATTTCATACCTGTCTGTAATTTTATCTTTCTCAATTGCATTTACAGTTTGAAACAGAAAGGAGAAGCAAAAAGCTTAAGAGAAATCCAAACATTAAGAAGGGTAGCAAAGCAAAATAAAACAAAACCATCTGAATAAGAACCTGATGCAAAACAAGAATAAAGTGACCTTTTTCTCAACAGCCAAGGAAAAAGTGAGTACTTGTATTCCAGAGAAAACTGACTCCCAAGCCTTCCTCTGCCTTCCATCTCCACATGTGTTACAGCTCCCTTGCAACTAGATAAATTCAAGAATAATAAGCCCAAATCCTATGTTTGCCTCAAATTTGGGCATCATTTTGTCATACGTTAGATGTCTGATAGGAAAAAGCAATCCATGACCACTTCCTTACCTCCTCTTTACTAGCACTTGTGTTTCTGCAGCCAGACTGAATAGGTCCAGCTGAAAGAAACACATAAAATTATGCAATTTCTAGCTGATAAAATGTCTCTTTCTTTTCTGTGTGCAAGCACACAGATGCTAGTATGGCACAAAGATCCATGTAGAGCACCAACTTGTGCTGGATTGAGGTGGTTGTACACCTATAGCTTGAGAAGATCTTTTTTCATCCAAAAATACCAATTGGTTATTCATGCTCTTCCTGCTTGTCTTTTCCTGTGCTTATTCTATGATCCCAGCCTTGCCTTTAAGCTGCATGTGTAGTCTTGTTTTTTTTCCTCGAAAGTACAAGAATTTTTTCTTTTATTAACTTGTTTTTATTATTAAATAATTAAAAAAAAACAAGCCATAGTATTCACTTTCATTTCCAACTAATATTGTAGTTTCATTGTCTAACTTTCATTGTCTGCCGCTGCCCTCTGGAGTCCCTCTCCCCTCACTCCATTTTAGCCTCTCTCATCTCTGTTTTTTCTTCCATTGTTCACCTCTTACACCAACTTCACCACCTCCCATGTCTCCCTGACCAAAAATCAGAATATCCATCTTCTCTGCTCTCTCTAGACCTGTTTTCCACCTGTTCCAGAGCTCTTCAGACACTTCAAGATTTCCCTCCTTAAGATCCATGGTTAGTTCTTTTCCCATCCTCCTCTAATTTCTCTAGGTCCTTACTATATGTATGGCTAGGCTTCGCGAACGAAGNCCTTACTATACCCTTCAGAGAATCTTCATTCTCTCTTTCTCTGCCTTTTTTATGACGGTTACACCCTCATTTTACCAGGTCACCCAGAGTATGATCAGGTAGGGTTCTGAACTCTACAGTTCCAGATGTTAATGCAGTCAGATTAATCAAATCCTTTCTACCTTCTCTGTTTTCCAAGGAAGTCTTACCTGATGCTTCAAACCCAAAAGACCTGCAGCAGAGTTCTTAGTCTTCTCACTACTTTATCACACTATTTTCATTCTTAATCACCAAATAAATGTAACTATCACACATAATCTATTAACCCACTGAATCAGGAGTCTCCATCAACATAGGGATACTACATATCTAAATCCTTCTCACCTCCAGGGATGGTGATTCCACCATTGCCTTGGGCAGCCTAGACCAGGCCTTGACAACCCTTCCTGGGATAATGTCCAACCTAAACCTCCCCTGGGGCAACTTGATCCCATTTCCTCTTGTCCTGTCAAGGATTCAGCAAAATCACAAAATTCATATAGGTAACTGAACTTTTGCTTCTTGTCTCGTCGTCGTCATCGTCGTGGCTAGGCTTCACAAACGAAGATTCAGGGAGGGCTCCACCCACGCTCCTCATCAGCGCTTTTTCCAAGCACTCTGATAAAAAGAGGATAGCAGATAGCACCCTCGAGCCTGCACTATGGATTTTTTTTAGGTGAGACACAGCATGCACAGAGCTGGACCCACCCTTTAGTCCTAAGGGTCATCTGCCAGGGCCTAGCAAGCTTCGTTGCTGGCAGCCAAGTCCTTAGGACAGAGGTTTAACCTCTTAGCTGGAAGGCCTTACAGGGCTAAACGAGCTCCATCTGCCCGGGTTTGGAATCAGAGTTGTCCTTCTCCTAGGATGACTGCCAGAAGGCTAATGAGCTCATCCTACCCATCCAAGGATTCTAGGAACATGGGTATCACTCCCCACACTTTCCCATGGGCAATGAGTTTAATGCTCCCTCTGCTGTTGGCACAGTTATGGCACCAGGGGCCACAGGAGACCACAAGGGATTTTCAGACTGTGCCTGCTTCTTATCTAACAACACAGAATCAAACACAAGTTAGTAAAAACTTTGCCATTTGTTTTCCACTAATAAAAAATGGGAGAGAAATGGATTTTTTGCAGATTTTAGAAAATAATGATACTTCATCCATTCTGTTTGGAAGGTATTTGTGTTGACAGAGCACCATTCTTTGACTGCGTACCAAGCCTTTAGTGCTCTTCAGCTAAAGAAATCAAGCCCATTCAATTTACAAATAAAAAAATACAGTCTAAATTTCATTTCTCTCACCTCCAATTCAACCACCAGTTGTGCATTTTCCATAGCAAGCTGGCTCTAGAAAGCCTGAGAGAAGCACATCTGCCATTAGTTTGCTCATCACCTGCTTTATAAACAGCACTGGCTGTTTAATCCAGGCATTCCCCAGCTGGAAGGCTTCCAGGACTCTGCAGAGACTCAGAGAGGGCTCTAAACAGGAAGCACCAATCTGATAGCAGCTGCCAAAATCAGCTCTTCACCTCTCCAACACAAGTAATGCATATTTTGACTTCTGATATTCTAGTACTGCTTCTTTCTTTTTGTTTTTGGTCTTGGTCCATTAGAATTCTAGTGAAAGCTTGACAAGACCACAAAATGGGCTTCAAGAAAGGCTAGAAAGGAAAGAATCCATGCCACCAGCTATCAGCTCATTTTATCCCATTCTTTCACAACAGTAAGAAATCCTACATCACATCATACGTATTGAGATATCAACTAATACATCATCTATGAAAATTCACCTATTGAAAACAGAGGATTCTGTTACTCATCCTTCATTCCAAATGTGGCCAAGTTTGTGGAATGCAGACTTAGAGTAAATGTTTGTGTCATCTCACTGGCAGGAAATCTGAGCTTTTCACAATGGCAGCCTTACCAATTGGACTTTAAAACTTCTTATAAAGTATTAGAAAATAATGAGCTGAAAAGACAGAGTTGGAAGTGATAGTTGTTCTTTGCTTAGCAGAAATATGTTTGTCTATTCTTGTGGATGATTTTTGTTTTTTTTCAATTGTGCTCCAGTTCACAGATGAGCAATGTCTGCAGGAAGGTAATAGCAGAAGGATAATGCTGACACTTTCTCTAAGAAATTTTGGGTCAAATACCTCTCTTGGGAGCAGGAGTTTGGACAGTTTGGTATCATAGAATATATCTTTCCTGACTGACTTAAGCTTTTTTGGGGGGTTAAAAAGCTTCCTAATTAAACAGGTACAAGACTGTCACTGCACAGTATTATTGTTACTTGATGTGTTGGTGCTGCATCGCTCTAAGCTTTGTAGTATCCTTTGTGGTTTTGCATTAGAGGGAGCATGCTATGAAAACATCATTATATCAGTACTTACTAATACTTAAAGGATATCAGGAGGATGGGACCAATCTCTTTTTCTGTGGTACCCAGTGACAGGACTAGCGGTAATGGGCAAAAACTAGCACCCAAGAAGTTCCATCTAAACATAAAGAGGATCTTTTTTTCCTTTGAGGGTGGTGGAGCACTGGCCCAGGCTGCCCAGGGAGGTGGTGGAATCTCCATCTCCGGAGATATTCAAAGCCCAACTAGACCCCATCTGGTGCAACCTGCTCTAGGTCATCCTGCTCTTGCAAGGGGATTGGACTAGATGATCTGCAGAGGTCCCTTCCAACCCCTAACATTCTGTGATTCTATGATTCACCCACACTTCCAGAGTAGGATCCGAATGTACTTTTGATGACCTTTAGAAATGAAGATTTACCTCTTTCCCTTCATTTCATTTCACTTCTCAGTCTTACTCTCAGCAATTGAAATAGAAACGCTGGTCACACTACTGCAGAATAATGACATGCCCAGGGACACAAATAGGGAATGCCATGTCAACCCATTTATCATTTCACTGGCAATAGGACAAGCTGCTACTTAAATTTTCATGTTAACTGAGTTGCCAAAGAAGAAGGAAATCTACCCTTGGAGATGTTCAGTGATTCTAGAGCTTCCAGAGGAGTATTGGGATGTGTCAGATCCATGGTTTTCTTCTAAAATTATAACTTTTTCTTTCCAGTCTGGCATTTTAGAAGTGTCTTGGCTTCTTTGTACCTACAGTATTGTTAATGAGGCTGTTCAGCTACTAAATGGCTGTTCATCATATACTGATATATCAGTAATGCTTACTAGATACTTCCTAATTGCTCAAATGTTCAGTTACCAAATAGCTAAAAATAATTAGATGTTCACAGAAACCTCCTTTTATCTATGTACTTGTTTTCTTGACTTTCTGTCCAAGAACTGATCTTACAGATATTTCTTTTTCCTTCCCTCATCTGCTTCCAAGAGGTATGCTTGCTCAATTACAGCTTTCAAAGACTTTATATTCTGAATCCTTCTTCAGGTTAGAAAATCCTAGATTGCAGAGCCCCTAGATGGCAGAGGCTCAACAAAAGCACTAACATTTCTGGGAATTTGTTGCCATTACATTAAGTTTTCTTATTGTCAGACATTGTGAAGGCATCGAACTCAACAGTAATTTTGTGCCATCAGTACATCAGTAGCACAGAATTTTACACATCACCTCTGACATCAGCCAGCATTTGAAGATCTGGCTGGAACAGTTTCCAAATCTAAAAGGCCACTTGTGCCTCTATAACAGATAATATGAATGTCGTGCTTGAAAACATGTCCAGTTTTTTTCCCCTTTATTATCATTTTAAGAATCCTTTAATAATAATCACAATAATCATAGAATCGTAGAATCATAGAATCTTTGGGTTGGAAGGGACCTCTGGAGCTCATCCAGTCCAACCTCCCTGCAGTGGGCAGGGACATCCCCAACTACAGCAGGTTGCCCAGAGCCCTGGCAAGCCTCACCTTGAGTACCTCCAGGGATGGGAACTCAACCACCTCCTTAGGCAACCTGTTCCAGTGTTCCACCACCCTCGTGGGAGGAACTCCTTTCTAATGTCCAGTTTAAATCTACTCTTCTCCAATTTAAAACCATTGCTCTTGTCCTTTCACTGCAGGCCTTTGCAAACAGGCCCTCTCCAGCCTTCTTGTAAGTTCCCTTCAGGTACTGGAAAGTCACTATTAGGTCCCCCCGAAGTCTTCTCTTGACTCCAGGCTGAAGAATCCCAGCTCCCTCAGCCTGTCCTCGTAGGAGAAGTGTTCCAACCCCCTGATCACATATTAGCACTGAAACACACAGGTTTTATTTCCCATTATTTTATGGTCACTGGATGGTGAACTATCTCTTTTGTCAAGCTGCACAATGGCAGTGGCATTGCTGTGCTCTGCCTTTCCTCCAGCTCTTTGGCAGAGGCAGTCCTTCAGATGCTGTTCATTTTATCTCTTCTCTTATTGAAGTTTCCAGCAGTGTGGTTTTACCCTCTAAATAAGCTAACTATAATTGCAAAAAAAGGATGTAAATTAGCTCAGACATGTACTTGGAAAATCACAACTGTAAATGTAAGATGTGGATCTCAAGAACATGCTTAAGTACAGACGGATAATGTTTTTCATAATGGGACGGTGATTTGGCCATGACACAGAAATATCAGTAGAGTCTAAAAAGACAGATCATATCAGAAGAAGAAGGTACTTTTTATTTCCTCTGTGATGCACAATTACACATGCATACCTTATTCATGTGGCAATGAAATAGGCCATGAAATGAATGTAGAACTATATAGAAGTTACTTATTTCTAGAGATACAACTCCAAATTAATTTCATTTCAGGTAAATGTGATTTTTTTTTCTTTCTTTTTTTTTTCTCACAGTTCTCAAAAATCTTAGTTCTCCTTTACCTGGTTCATAAAGAAATTGATGTTTTAAGGCAACTTAGAAATTATTTTGGTAATTCAAGGCTTGTATATATGAGTAAGGAGGCACCAGATGGTGGCAGAGGGCTCAGGCTGGTGGTACAGCCGCTGCCTTCACAGCGTGCAGGGAGTTTTTTTTTAATTGAAGGAAAGCAACTGTGGTTTCCACCCGGCAGAAGGTTTTGCAACACACTGTTGCCAGAGTGGACATGGGAACCCAGACTGAGTGCCAACAGAAGCATACAGCCATCCAAGTCCCATGCTGTAGGGAATACCAGAGCCTTTCCCAAGCAGCAGGTGGCAGTTCTGAGAACTGCTGTGTGTGCTGTGAACAGGTTGAAGAATTACTCTGCTGGGTTGCAGAGCTGCAAGAGGTTGTAGAAAGACTGAGGAGTGTCAGGGAAGGCAAACAGAACCTTGACTGGTGGAGTCATGCTTTACCCTCCCTGAAACAGGAATGGGGGCATCCATCTGATAGTACTCAGGTTCAGAGGACCCCTGTATCCCGCCCCTGCCAGACCAGAGGCAGTAATACAGATACGGGGAGCAAATGGAAGATAGTCCAAGGTCGAGGTAACAAACAACCTCCTTCCTTGCCCGCCTCATCCCCCCAGATGCCACTAAAGAACAGATTTGAGGCTCTGGTTGAGATAGATCTGTAAAAATTGCCCGAGGTATCCATCTTTTCCCCCTTCACCCCCAACTGTTAATGTGTTTATTTGTAAACTTGGTGAGTGGTAGCCCTTTCCATCGGCTAAGTTGCATGGTCGCGCGGGTAGGAGCGGAGCCAGGGGCCGGCGAGTCGGCGGGGTGATCTCCGCCCCCGCCGGGTGGTGCCCGCCCAGCGGGAAGATGTGCGGGCTGTAGTGGAGCGGCGGTACCTGGGGGGTTGTCCCGAGCCGGAAGTCGGTGCACACCCCACCAGCATCCGGCCAGAAACACGGACCCCGCAGCAGCGTGCAGCAAGTAGTGGCAAACCCCGGCGAGCGGCGAGTAGCGGCAAGCCCCAGAGCAACAACAGCCTGCGACACCTGCAAGCTCCCCCAGAGCAGCGAACAGTGACAATTTGCACCCGGGAGCAGCTGTAAGCAGTGACAGAGGAATCGGCATCACAGCAGCGAAGTGACTATGGCACGCCGGGAGGGGGAGGAGCATTCGCATCGAGGACTGGCGCGAAACCGTGGTGGTTTTGGAAAGAAGGAGGCGGGACCTACTCCATATTCTTCTTTGCAGAAACGTGCGGAGCGGCCAGACCACCTTTCCATCTCCTCACCATCACCATCTAGTACCCGGGCTTCCTTCACTTTTCACCTCAACTGCCACCTCATCTTGACCAGACTGAACCCTAGCAGGTTTTACTGCGAGTGAGGGGGCGGCCAGTGGCGTGAGGGGGGTGGGAACCGGGAGGGTGTGTGACACCCTGTATTTTTTCCACTGTTATATATATATATATATATTCCTTATGTTAAATAGTTATTCTTTATAACTCAGTCTCCGTGTTCACTGATTTCTTTCCTTTTTGGAAGGGGGAGGCTCTAAAGGGGCTTCCTTCTGAGTTTGTCCTCCCAAACCATGACACCCCTGTATTCTGCCCTTGCCAGACCAGAGGCAGTAATACCGATATGGGGAGCAAATGGAAGATAGTCCAAGGTCGAGGTAACAAACAACCTCCTTCCTTGCCCACCTCATCCCCCAGGTGCCACTAAAGAACAGATTTGAGGCTCTGGTTGAGCTAGATCTGTCTAATAAACACATGGATGATGAACAGTCTACAACAGAGAAACGTCCATGCTCAAATAAGCTCACTTTTGAAATAAGCTCACAACATGAGCCACAAAGAAAAAAAGAAA
>VWZO01007912.1:3151-15806 GCA_013396975.1 Bucco capensis
CCTATTTTTAAAAAGGGTAGAAAAGATGACCCAGGGCACTACAGGCCAGTGAGCCTCACCTCTGTGCCTGGGAAGATCATGGAGAAGATAGACATGGAAGTGATGGTAAGGCACATGGAAGATAAAGAGGTGATACTAAGCAGTCAGCATGAATTCACTAAGGGCAAATCATGCCTGACCAATCTGGTGGCCTTCTATGATGGAGTGATCACAGCAGTTGATGAGGGAAGACCAACTGATGTCATCTACTTGGACTTTTGTAAGACCTTCGATACAGTTCCTCATGACATCCTCATCTCCAAACTGGAGAGATATGGATTTCATGGGTGGACCATTCGGTGGATAAGAAATTGGCTGGAAGGACACAACCAGAGAGTTGTGGTCAATGGCTCTTTGTCCAGGTGGAGAGCAGTGATGAGTGGGGTCCCTCAGGGCTCTGTCTTGGGACCTGTGCTCTTCAACATCTTCATTAATGACCTGGACATAGATATCGAATGCACCCTCAGCAAGTTTGCAGATGACATGAAGCTGAGTGGTGTGGTTGATGTGCCAGAAGGGCAGGATGCCATCCAGAGGGATCCTGTGGATTTCCTTTTTCTGGGGTTACAGCTCCACTGGGCTCCTGTGATGGTCCCAGGCTCCCAGGCTGGAGGGATCACCAGGAGCATTGTGGTCTGCAAATCCCACATGGTGCCATGGGGCATCTTTCCCTGATAAGTCTCTAGAGGAGGAAGAAGAGGCAATTGCCATGCTGCTTCCTCCTGTGGTAATGCAGCTCTGTGCACCACCCATGAGACACAGTGGTGATCAGGAGCTCCTTGCTTACAGCAGCCCCACCATGGCAGGTCCTGAAAGAAGATGGGCATTAAGTAAGGTGGGACAAGCATCCTCCACATGCTCCTGCTCTACTGCCAGATACAGACAACAGCCTTTTCTGCACTGGAAGAGCAGGGTGGCAAGGCCAGTTCAGCAGCCTGTGCCAGGCAGCTGTTGCCAGTGATGCTCTCAGATGGTGTGTGTCAGATCTTCAAAGGCAAACTCCTTGGGACCTAGTTGATCCCCATCAGAGCTCTGCTGGTTGGCACAAGGAGCCTTGCAAAACACCAAGTAGAGCTTCCTTGAGAGATGCAGCCATCTTGACAGGGCAGCTCTGCATCCAGCTCCAGAAAGCGATGGAAGATGATGCATTCCAACCGTGGAGATGCTGGGATGGCTGAACCACGCACTATGAGCTGCCCATAGAACAGGGCAGTGGCTTTCGTCCCACATCAACCCTGGAGTGAAGTCCCACTGGAAATGGCAGTTAATTCAGCCTGACATTTCCCAGCTGAATTGTCCTGGGTTAAACAAACCTTGTGCTGCCACGAGGTCTCCAATTAGCAAAGCTGCAGGCAGCAGTGGTCCCCAGCCTGGCACTAGGGTTGTCCAGCTCCAACCGAAATCAGACTTCAACAAAGCTCAATTTCAGCCACCTCAGATGCCTGAATGGCTTTGAGTGCTCCAGGCCCACAGTGAGAGGAGATCTTCCTCCCCCTCCTTGGGGGCTTTTCTCCTGCTTTTTTGCAGTTCCTTTGACCTTGGGTCACTTGGGGCCATCCTGACTGAGGTGTGCTGGCACTTGGCTATACCCAGTGCCTGGTCTTCTCTGCCAGTAGCTGCTCTGGATCACGGGGCAAGTGAAAATGTTCATTTATCAGCAAGCAGCAGAATCCCCTAATGTAAAAGCAGATGGAAGGTTGATCTGGGATATCAGGTACACTTGCCTCATTCTTGCTTTTTTGGTGTCTGCCTGTGACCACTGGGATGGATCTGTCATCTCAGCTCACAGGGTCATTCCTGAGATGTCTTCCAGGTTGTGAACAGGAGTCTAAGTACATAGCCAAGAGGCAGAAATAAAAGATTTTTGTAGGATTCTGGGAAAAAACATCACCTTGGATTTGTTTCTTGTCTTAATTTCTGTTTCACGGGGCTTCTAACAGGACATGAAGTCATACTCCTGAGCCTCACTGCTTCCCCCAAATCAGCCAAAGGAGAAGCTGTAGCACACAGGAGTAACATGCTGGTCTTGTTTTTTGTGTCCCAAAGGTAAAAGCAGCCAAGCAATAAACGAAGTTTTAAAAAACATCAACTGTAACTGAAGAGTTCCCCAAACAGCTGCATTATCAAGGAGCTCACTTGGCAAAGGACTCGCCCCTCGGTGTCTAACCAAACTCGCTTCCCATCCCAGTGCTTCCTTCCCCAGCTCCACTTCTCATTCCAGTGTCTCCCTCCCTAGCTCCACTTCCCACTCCAAAGCCACCCTCCTTGGATCAACCCCTACCTCTCCCCCATCTGGAGATCTGGGGTTGGCAAATGATTTGAGTTAAAATGCACTCATTTCAGAACAGACTTTAAGTTGCTGCCTGTTTCATTTTTACATTCGCTAAGCAAAGGTTCTGATGTTATCATGTCAAAATGATCTTGTACACAGAAAAGCATCTCAATTTGCTGCTGATGTCAAGGTGAAAACTTCTGCAGTACACCATGAAACACTCCATCTTTAGTTAAAGGAAGCATTGGAATGGTCTGCCACTTTTCACCAGAAATGGGTTTTACTTTTCAGGGCCATCCAAACCCCCCTGTTTGCAGCTCAGCCAGAGAAGCAGGCAGGTGATCATTTACCCATCTCCAACTTGGAGCTCTGCTGCTCCACCAGCCTGGGGTCTAGGTGGCAGTGGCATGGAGAGGAGAAGTCATGGGACCTGCTCTGCTGCCAGAGTGTCCCAATGGTCCCTGAAAAGCAGTTAGGAAAAGGCTGTCTCCTAGTGGATGTGGTACCTGGTTGCCCAGGGCTGGAGAAGAGGACCTATGGCTGTGTTACACCCCGGTGGAGCAGCAGGTCCCAGGCAGGACCATGCTTGAGCCATCACAGGGCAGCAGAACTTGGTCTCTTCTCCCAAGTAGCAAGCAATAGGACAAGAGGAAACAGCATCAAGTTGCAACAAAGGAGGTTTAGATTGGGCACTGGGAATAATTTCTTCCCCAAAAGGGTTGTGAAGGCTGCCTAGGGCAGTGGTGGAGTCACAATCCCTGGAGGGGTTTAAAAGATCTGTACATGTGGTGCTGAGGGGACATGGTTTAGTGGTGACCTGGCAGTGCTGGTTAATGGTTGGGCTTGGTCTTAAAGGTCTCTTCCAACCAAAACAATTCTCTGATTCTCTGATTATACAGGGCTCATAGCTGGAAGGGTTTACCCATCTCACTGGTGCTGGAGGTGGACACCCACCTTCCCTGACCTGGCCAACATCCCCTGGGCCACAAGAGCTTATCTGGCGAGAAACCCTGTCCTCCCACCCGACAGTTACTCATTAGTGCTTTGGCCTCTTTCTTCAAGGTGCACACTGACCTCTAGTGGTGCACAGACAAATCCTCTGTGCTAGTAACTGGAGCTGTTACAGCAACGGGTGACAGCACAAATGATCTAGGTAATGTCTGTGTATACATCTATATATATGTCTGTTTGTTCATGTGTTTATATATACATACAATCTTTTAGCAGGGCCTGTTGTGACAGGACAGGGATCAAGGAGTGATGGTTTTAAATTGAAAGAGAGAGATTTAGACAAGATAAAAGGAAGAAATTTCTTACTGTGAGGTTGCTGAGACACTAGCCCATGTTGCCCAGAGAGGTGGTCATGCCCCAACTGTGGAACCATTCCATGTCAGGTTGTTTGGGGCTCAGAGCAAAGTGATCTACTTGCAGAGGTCCCTGCTGACTGCAGAGGGGTTGGACTAGACGACCTTGAAAGGTCCCTTCCAACCCAAGGCATTCCATGATACTATCATTCTATGATATATAAGTGGCTGCTCTGTGCATGTCACACTTAGCCCCAGCACACCCTTGCATGCAACTTTTCTCTCATCACTTGAACCACACGAGCTTCTTTGTTGCTCCTTCCTGGCAGACACAAAACACCTCTCTGTGAGGTGGAGTAACTAAAAACCACCTGAGCTCTGGGCCCTGGCAATGCTTTGGGGAAGGCCCTAGGTGTTGACTGGTGGTTCCTCCTGGGTACAAATGGGCCAACTTCTGGCTGAAACCTGGACAGAAGACTGTCAAAACCATAAACAATTTTGTTTTGAGACTTCAACCTGAAAAAACCCAGCTTCTCTGAAAATTCTGGACAGAGAAGCTGTTTTTGGCATAGATGACAGCTAGGAATGTTTGCTCCATCAGAGGTATCTGGCTGTGATGACAGCAGTGCTGCAACCTGGCAGATCCCAAAAGGCAGAGCTCTGCTGAGCCTGAGGAGCAGAGGAGCTAGAGCTCCAAGCACAAATCAAAAGCTTGGGCTTATTTCTCCTGAAATGAGGAGACCTGCCAACATGAGTAGTTTTGCTTGGTTCACTGGAAGCTTCAAAGGGAAGCACAGCCAGAGCCCTGCCTGCCTGCAAAGCCTCTCACTGTGCTCAGGCAGGAGGGTAAGTGGGGAAAGCTGCCAGCAAGGCTCATGGGGAAGAGACTCTTGAGATAGAGTCCTGGGGAGTCTGATTGCCCAAGAACTGACTGAGCCCCATCTCAGTGGCTGAGAGGATAATTTGTGTTGGAAGGGACTGCTGAAGCACCTCCAGTGCAACCTCCAACCTTCTCTCTGCCCATGCATCCAGCACTGGTGTTAGTTGTATCTGGTAATGGAGATGATCTTTCAGGGCATTTCACCACCAGGGCCGTGATCTAGGACTTTCTGGAGAGCTGGGCCAAGGGCAGAGCTTCCCAATATTGCCTTCTGCTCTGCACAGAGGCAAAGGAGGAGCCTTGCTGCACTGTTAGCTCCTTCCCTCCTGTTCAGGCCAGAGGTTTCCTTTGAATCACAGCACATAAGTCTGCTTGGATATCACTGTGCCAATTAATTATCCTTATAAATCAAAGATGATGGCAAACTTAATATGGTCCAATGCTGACTGATGCTTACAGGTATAGACATTAGCACTTCTCACATTTATGGATTTTTTGGGTTTCCTCTGGTCATCTTCTGGTTTCCAACCCTTTAAACTACAGCCACATCACTTTGGCTTTTCTCTGCAGACACCAGGACACAAAGGTGATGCAGAAGCTTTGTGGTGCATGTCAGCTCCAATGCCTTCATGAACTGCTCTGGTGCAGAAACCAGCTGCACTTCTGAGGAACTGAAAATTCCACACCATCTGAGAGTTCTGTGCAAAACCATTCACCAAGATCTCCTGGAACAGTTTTTACAACTGCATATGGATTTTTGGTCAAAGTGCAGCTTCAGGAGCTGCAGCTATAAGAAAAATACTGGACATCATGAAGGCTTGATGGACAATCCTGATAATTCAAGAATTCAAAGGAGCAGCCATATAGCCAGATAGGAAGGATGGGGCTGTCTGCCTAGGAGTTCACACTCGAAACTGTGCTCCCATCACTGTGGTCCAAAGGCAAGCTGGAACACATCAGATGGTGATCTACAGAACTTCTGCAAAACCCCTGAACACCACGCGAGTCAGCAGATAAAAATGGGTGGGTGTCTATGACCTGCTGCCTATTAAATGTTGATCAAAACCTTTGTCATTCTAACTATGAAAACATGTCCCAGCAAAACTAAGACATTGCTTACTTCAACACAAAGGTCCCTTTCCAACTACCCTGCAAGGGTGCAGTGCAAGGAGGGTTCTGTGTTCTGCTGGAAGGGTTGGGTTGTCCCTCCAAAAGAAAGCTGAACCACCACAGCCATGCACCCACCTGGCCTGAGGACAGGGGGCTCAGATAGGGACATCCTGCAGCTGCCTGGGGACACCCTTCCTCCCTGAGCTCAGATAGCTAAATGCTGTTATAGACAGAAACACAGCCCTGGCCCTTCTGGTGTGAAAACACCATAGAGCCACCAGCCTGGCTTGCCTACCTAGAGCTCTTCTCTGCAGTTTCTTGAGAAGACTCTGGAGGGGAACTCCTATGAGGAACAGCTATAGCCACTTGGTTTGTTCATCCTGGAGAAGAGGAGACCGAGGGAGACCTCACTGCAGTCTACAGCTTCCTGACAAGGGGAAGCAGAGGGGCAGGAGATGATTTCTTCTCTCTGGCAGCCAGGGACAAGACCTGGGGGAATGGCATGAAGCTGTGCCAGGGGAGGGTTAGATTGGATATTAGGAAAAGGTTCTTCACACAGAAGGTTGTCACAGAATTACAGAAGGTCCTGAGTTGGAAGCACCCACAAGGATCATCAAGTCCAACTCCTGTCTATGCACAGGACAACCCCAAAGTCCCACCATGTGTCTACAAGCATTGTCCAGATGCTTCCTGAATTCAGTGAGACTTGCTGCCATGACAGCAGCCCTGGGGAGCCTGTGCCAGTGCTCCACCACTCTCTGGGTAAGGTGCTGGAGCACTGGAACTGGCTCCTAAGGGAAGCAGTCACAGCACCAAACCTCACAGAATTCCGAAACCATCTGGACAATGCACACATAGGCACATGGTGGGATTTTTGTATTCTTTTTTTTTGGGGGGGGGGGGGGGAGTAGTTGTCCTGTGCATAGACACGAGTTGGACTCGATAATCCTGGTGGGTCCCTTCCAACCCAGGACATTCTATTATTCTACCATTCTTTGTACCAAACCTGGACAGTTTGTTTAATCAAAAGTATTTGCCTTTGAATAGTTTTGTTTCATCTGACAGCTCACAGTGAGCAGGACCAGAAGAGCCACTCAAGCCTTGGAGGTGCTATCAGGAGGCAAAATGCCATGGGATCACCCATTCCCACTTTCTCTCTCCAGCCCCACTCCCAGTTTTCACTGTGTTGGTAGGAACTTCCCACCTCCAAGTCCTCAGGCAAGTTTGCTTGGAATTAGTCATAGTCTTGAAAAGCTCTGTGGGGGATGGACAGACAGATGGCAGAAAGAAGAACAGGCAGCAGGCACGACTGCAACACATGGCTGCCTTAGAAAACTAAGGAAAAAATAGGATGTGTGTCATCTGAAGGCTTTTCAGAAGGGGCTCAATGCAGCCAGCACTGGGTGGGGGGAGATGGACCATGGCCCCAGGCCTCTTTCCCACCAGTGGTGTTCAAGGAGAGCTGGTGGAGAGAAAAGGATAGGAGGACAAGGGCCAGACATCCAGATAGGACCAGAGTCTCTCTGGGCTTCCCAGCTCAAGTGAGACAAGGAACTGCTGGAGAGAGCCCAGCACACAGGCTAAGAAGATGCTGAGGGCACTGGAGCATCTCTGTGAGAAGGAAAGGCTGAGAGCCCTGGGGCTGCTTAGCCTGGAGAAGAGCAGAGCCAGAGGGGATCTGCTCAATGCTGAGCAAGAGCTAAAGGATTGGGGCAAGAGGATGGGGTCAGACTCTTTCCAGTGGTGCCCAGTGACAAGACAAGGGGCAATGGGAATAAACTGGGGCATAGGAGGTTCCATCTGAACCTGAGGGAAAGTTTCTGTGCCATGAGGGTACCAGAGCCCTGGTCCAGGCTGCCCAGAGAGGTCATGGAGTCTCCTTCTCTGGAGAGATTCCAAACCCACTTAGAGGTGATCATTGGCAACGTGCTGTGCGTGACCCTGCTGGAGCAGGGGTGTTGGACTTGAGGTCACTTTCAAACCCCAGCACTCTGTGACTCTGTGAAATAGGAAAGGCTCTGGAAAAGACAAAGAAATTACAGCCTCACTCAAGAAAACTCTACAGGACCTCCAGGGCACAGCAAGGGCTGGGGCAAACTTAGACACTAGGAAAGAGATTTTCTGTGGCCCTTTCATTCTGTGGGCTGAAAAGCTAAAGTGGAGTGGCAGAGAGAGAGAGAGAACAGGGTTACCCAAGAGGACCTGACCTCAGCATTAATTCCCTCTCTTAATGTAAGAAGCAGATCTGAGCTCTCAGCAAGCCATAGGTGTTGTCATAAATATTTCTGCTCAGTAGCCAACATCAAAAAAGCAGTAGGCCTTGAGCCAGGCCCTGCAAGGACAGTTTATACTTTTCCTCCCTAGTGAAACATAACAAAGAAATAAAATGAGAAAATGTTTTGAATCCCTCCAAAACATTTTGACTGCCACTGAAGAAACTCCCAGGGGTGCCTGGACATTGTTTACCACTGAAAATGGCTTTTGTGCCTTCATAGTTTGGATTCTTCCAGGCAAGTGCCATCTCCAAACAAAAGTAGGAAGGTTTTGCTTTGGAGATTTTGAATTGATTTTTTTTCTTTTCTGTCAACTACCAAGTGAAACATATTGTTTAAAAAATGCCTAAACCAAATATTTTGACATTTTCAAAATGTTCTCCTGTTGCCTTTAGCCAAAACACGTTGCTATATTCAAAGCAACTTCACAGATCCCTTCAGCCCTTCCAAACCACATTGGGTTTGCTGAATTGCACAGAATCCCAGCATGAGTGTTGGAAGGGACCTCTGGGGATCAGCTAGTCCAAGCCCCCTGCTCCAGCAGGGTCACCCACAGGAGGCTGCCAGCCATCACCTCCAGGTGGGTTTGGAATCTCTCCAGAGAAGGAGACTCCAGAACCTCCCTGGGAAGCCTGAGCCAGGGCTCTGCCACCTTCACAGGAAAGAAGTTCTTCCTTATGTTTAGGTGGAACCTCCTGCATTCCAGTTTGTGCCCATTGCCCCTGGGCACCACTGAAAATTTCATGGTAATGGAGAGATGCTCATGCAGCCACACAGCTTGAGCAAGGGACAGGGAGGATCAGAGAAATTGAGATGGGGTTTGGGGAGTCAGAGAGAGAAAAGTGAGGGGCAGAAGCTTGTGGGTGCCAGGAGGGTGGTGAGGAGGAGGTGGGGAGAAGAGGGCAGAGGGCAAGGGGCTCTTGGCAGGGATGGGAGGAGACAGAGAGATGAACAGCTTTATGGGTGTGGGTGGTGGGGCTCACAAGATAGCACAAAGGGAGCATCACAGATGCTGATGGGTAGAGGAGCCAACCCAAAAATGGGCCAGATATAGATTTTGTGCCTATCACCTACAGGATGGCTGCAGGGTGGGAGAGGAAGACTTGTCCTTGCTGCCTACCATGCCAGGCAGACACTTGGATGTGCCCCTGGGCTGCAAGTCCCTTTCTCCTGACACATCACAACTACCAGTGGCAAGCTCTGCTCACATATTTCCCCTGTAGAGAAGATGGGGGGAAAAAAACAGCCAACAAAATAAGGACATCTGAGAGGCCCTAGATGCTGCTTACCAGCAGCCAAGTCCTGCTGCCACACACTCCACCAACACAGGCATGTGTCAGCAGCAGCCAGCCATGCTGGGAAGGGGATCCTCCACCCACACCACAGGAAGCTCTGCCCCATCTTTCCATCCTGGAGCTTGTCTTTATCCACCCTGTGTGGTGAGCTGGAGGGATGGGGCTGGGGCATTTGCCAGGATGCAGAGACCAGCTGCCTGCCTCCACCTCTCCAGGCTAACCATGGCTCTGGGGTATAACTGGGGCTGCATGGAAGTTTTCTGCAGATGTCCTTTCTGCAACTCAGGGCTAATGGAGGTCCAGTAGGCTGAGAGCCGGGAGGATGCTGGTGTGGGGCTCTGGCTAACCCTGTGAGCCAGGTGAGGAGTCAAACCTGCAGGCTGAATTCAAGAGAGATGCAGCTGCAGAGCATTCACCCTTTTGGGTCCCATCCAAACCTGTTTCCATGACAAAGGAACAAGCATGGTACATCCTATCACCACAATCAGCAGTGGGGTGACCTCTCCTTTTGCCTATATTTCCTTTTATTTTACCAGAGTTACCTGTGGAGTCATAGGTGATTCATGGGGTTCATGAGATTCTCAGATGCTGCTCTGCTGGGGACACTGTGAGTGGCTGCTATAACTAGTGAGTAATTTCCTGAATTGCATAGAACAAGCATCGTGTCACCCTGCCAAACCAGGTCCCACTCAGCCACACACAAATCACAGCTGCAGTTTGACCAGAGGAAACAATGCCCGTGGAACTGGTGGAGTCACCATCCCTGGAAGGATAGAAAAGACATGTAGGTGTGGTGTTGAGTGACATGGTTTAATGGTGACTTGGCAGTGTTGGGTTAACAATTGGACCTGATGATCCAAAACGCCTTTTCCAACCAAAATTATTCTGTGACTCTATGTGTCTTCCACATTCCCCCACAAGTGTCTCTGGTTTGCAGCACAGCTGTGAAGACACAAGATTAGAGGATGTTGTACAACTCCCAAGAGGCCCATGGCCAGACCATAACAGCCTTTCCAGGCTCTCCCCCCATCATAGCTGGAGGTGTCCTGCCCCAACACACAGCACACAATAATGGCAAGCTGCACATGGCCAGCATTCCCAACAAAAAAACAGCCCCTGGAGCCCATGACAGAAAAACCCCTGAGTCTGCACCAGCAGAGAAAAAGAAGATGCTGAGAGGAAAGTAAAATAAAGGAGTTTGAAGGAGACTGCTTGGGGCTGGGATTTGTTTGATGCTTTTTGCATCACCAGTGGAAGATGATTTGGAAGCCCAGAATTTGGATCTGACCTCATCTCAGGATGGTTAACAAACATGACCCAAACTGACAGTGGCAAAGAAAACACGTGGAGAAATCTAGTGAAATGTCTCAGGATGAAGACAACTTCTATCTCTCAAAGCATAGAAAAAACTCTCTGTTGGCCAAGCTAGATGAAGGCTATGTAGAAAGCTCTGAGCCATCCTCTGGTACTGACCATGAGCCAAGAGATAAGCAGTTAGGTTATCCTCAGAAGCATTAAAAGGACCTAGATTACCAAATAAATGCAGAGCAGGCCTCTACATTCCACCACCTCTCTGGGGCCATCTGGCATCATTGGTGCCTTCCACATAACCTAACCTGGCGTGGGGTCTTCTAGGGAGTACTCAGTACCTCCACCTTGATCACTGTTGTTACAAGACCAGTTTCCCCAGCAGAAGTTCTGGCTCAGCAATTTATCCTCACATTAACAACACAAAGCTGCACAGATGGAGGATTTCAAGGGGAAATTATTTAGATAAGAGATTATCAGGTATACTTCAGTGTCAGCTGAGCTTATGGGCTTAATGCAGAATGAAGGATCATCCATCCAAATATGTATTATTATCCCTGGAGGCACTGTCCTGTGAAATTTATCTCCCTCTGAAGGCCCTTGTAAATAATTTGTAACAAATAATCCACAGTATTGCCAACCCCACATGTTCAAAAGCCTGGAGTCACGTGTTAGAAGGTTGGCCTAAAAGTCAGGAGACCTCTCCCTTCTAGCAGCTTTAGGAGGTACACCTTGCTCTGCTTTCTGACTGTTTCTTCTTTGCTCACCCATTTTCAAGATTTCCTCTCCACCCCATGCTCCTGGCTGTGTCTTACATACACAAATGTTAAAGGGAAGCTGGTGTTCCCCTGAGATCTCTTGACTCCCATACCTGGACCTTTCAAACATGAGGAGCATGCTGCTTATTCACTCCTCCTCTCCCCATGGTGCTGGAGAACACAGTTTGTCCAAAAGTATTTGCCATCCAAACCCAGGCATCAACTCACCCCTGCTACCAGTACCCACCATAGAGCTGCTTATAGGGTTGTTATCACCCTTCCCTGATGGGGAACAAAGCGTGGATGCCCCATGCTCTCTGGTTTTTCCCTGCCACTGGCTCTTTCCAAATCCACAGCTTTGTGGGGCTTTATCCAGGACAGCCTGTGTTTCCTCTTTGGATAATGTCATCTTTTGAGGCTCTGCAGGATGACTTTGGTAATGACTTCCATTCTCTACTCCAGTGAATAGATGCAGAGACTCATACTCCAAGTGGGGCTGAAGCCAGGACAGCAAATAGCTTCCTTGCTGGGGTCTTGTATATCCCCTGTCTGGAGACAGTCCTGACTGATTGTTTCTGTCTCACCTTCTGCACTGCTCCCTCTCAGTCCAAACTTGGTAGTCCCCTCTCTTTCTCCCTCAGCTTCATTTCTGGGCAGCCCTTCGTGGTTCCCTTTTCAGCCGTCTTTTGCAGCAAGGCTATCTTCACTCTCACCTAGGTGACAATCATGGACAAAGCCTGATGTCCAGAAGATTAGAGACCAGACTGAGACCTACTGCAAGGACCTTCCAATGCAGAAGATCCTTGGGCCACCTCCCTGGCCAACCCATGCTTTTAAGGCATCAACATCCATCTCTCCTTGAGATGAGGTTAGTGAAGGAGACCCTCAGCAGCAGCTCCTTCTGGAGCAAGACAAGCTGCAGCAAAGGTTGTGAGAGGACATGTCATGGGAAGTGGCTCAAAGCGGGACCAACCTTAGGGCCCAAGGGCTGAGGAGCTTTCTGAAACACTGGATGTCATGGATGATGCCAAATTATTCCAGAAAACTATAGACCTGTCAGCTTGACCTCAGTGCCTGGCAGGATTATGGAGCAGGTCATCCTAAATACAATCAAGCAACAAGTACGAGAAAACCAGGGCATCAGGCCTAGTCAACACAGGTTTATGAGGGGAAGGTCCTGCCTAACCAACTTGGTCTCATTCTATGACTGGGTGACCCGCCTGGTGGATCAGGGGAGGGCTGTGGATGTGATCTACCTAGACTTCAGTAAAGCCTTTGACACAGTCTCCCATAGCATCCTAATGAAAAAGCTGGCAGCTCATGGCTTGGACAGGTACACCCTTCGCTGGGTTAAAAACTGGCTGGATGATGGAGCACAGAGAGTGGTTGTGAATGGTGCCACTTCCAGCTGGTGTC
>VWZO01007912.1:16087-107397 GCA_013396975.1 Bucco capensis
GGTGGAGTCACGGTCCCTGGAGGTGTTTAAGAAAGGATTGGATGTGGCACTGAGTGGCATGGTTTAGATGTTGTGGTGTGTTGGGTCATGGGCTGGACTTGATGATCCTGGGGGTCTTTTCCAGCCTTGGTGATTCTGTGATTCTGTGATTTTCACCCTTTCAGGGACATTACCTAGGAATAAATTGCACTGAGCAAAGGCTGCAGCAGTTTGCTGGCCATATCTGATCATCTCCCACAATAGGTGCTCAGCCCTATCTGATCTAGCAGTTATTGAAAACTCAGCTGAGTGTGGCTGGGATCATTTGTCAAGGCTTTCATGTTGCTTTTTAACCAGGGTGACACTTCAAGAGCTGGCTGTGGAACAGGAGAAAGCTGGGTACTTTCACTGTGACACCTTCTGGTAATGAGATATTTTTTAATGTTCATTTCTTCTTAAAGGAAACAAACCAAACCCAATCCCTTATCTCTCTCTCAGAGTTTAAGTTATGAGTAACACAGGAAGCTATTAGGCATGAGACAGCAAATACACCCTGCTCAGAAGCCTGTGGGTGTAGGAGATACAGTGATAAAACCAAGATAGATCAAATCACTCCCATTTACCTAGAGCTTTCCGCATCTCTTGAAATGAGGTAGGGAACTGAAGATGCTTTGTCTCTTCTACAAGAAAAACAGCTGTGATTTAGCAGTTTAATCACTTGTGTCACAAAGAAATGCAAAACAAAGCCCATCACTGGGTTGCTTATTTTTTCAAAACTGTGTTTTGTTTCCCATCAGTAAGGAATGATCTTAATTTCTAACGTGGGGCTGAGATAGACACATCCTAAATAAAGCTATTGCTCCTGTGGTGTCCAGGCTCTGACCAGCTCTCTGGAATGTCTGTCTTGCTAAGGTCTTAGCAATGGTCTTTATGGCCAAAATCTGCTGACTCTGGCTGCTCAGTAAGTCTCTGTAGGCAGCTGCTGACTTAAGGATGATCTGGCTTTGGGGGCATCAACATCCATCTTCCTTTGAAATGAGACCCTCAGCAGCAGCTCTCTCTGGAGCAAGATGAGTTGCAGCAATGGTTGCACTAGGAGATGTCATGGGAAGTGGCTCACAGCAGGTCCAGGGCTCCTTGTGACCAACCTTGAGCCCCAAGGGCTGAGGAGCTTTCTGAAATACTGGAGACCATGGGTGCTGCAACAGCCACATAATGAAGAGCTGCCCCAGCACCAGGCAGGATTGGCCTCACAGGATTTTGCTCTGTGGTGGCTTCTGAATGACTTCGTTCAATGTTCAGGACTCGAGCCCTGGCTGCCATAGCTCTCACTCAGAGCAGGTACAGACAACTCCTGAGCCTGAATTCACTCCCACACTCTGGACTTGCAAACTCATCACTGCTCTGCTTATAGGCCCTGAGTTGCAATGAGAGAAGTTTCTTAAGAAGAAAATGCAATGAAGTAATTATTTATTTTGTCATTATAATCATGCCCACATTATTTATTAGCAGGGCTGGAAACTCTACCAAGGAAGCTCTGGGTCTCACCAATCCATGCCAGCACCATTCTACCCCAAATACAGCTCCCTTAAGCCAAACGATTTCCCAGCTCCCCAGCTCCAGGCCCAGCTCCTCACAAACTTTTGGATCTCTGTCACAGACCCCTTCCCATGCCTTCTTCCTTGCTGCAGCCCAGCCATCCTGCCCAGTACTTGGGAGAGGCCCATGAGGCACCCAGGCAAATCCACCTCCCAGCCTTGGCCAGTGTAGATGGGAGATGCAAACCTCTTAGTGGCACCCCACTGAGTGTATGCTAAATGAGATTTCTCCAAAGGATCATGTTACAGCCAAACTCGGGCAGAGGATCCAAAGCTCATGTGCTGCTGCCAGCCCAGACAAGAGGAGTTATATAAGATCTGGAAGCTTTGTTTCCTCACTAATCTTTTTTACCACCCATTTTTCACTGGATGTGTGACTGCCTTTCCCAATGTGAGGCCATGGCAGTGCAGGGAAAGGTCTCGCTGTGCCAGTTGCTGGACATATGTCCAGCAAGATTCAAGACAGACTGAAAGGGGGAAAGTCTTCAAGGAGCTTTTGGGAAAAATTCACCTTCTGCCACTTCTCCTTGGTGAGCAATGAGGGTTTCCCACCTGGGCACTGGCTGGGTTGGTCAGTGATTCCCAAATATCTTAAGCAGAGGCAGTGCCTGGTACTTCTTATGGAGAAAGGTGTTTCCCACAGGATCTGCACCAGCATCTTAACCAGCCTTGGCTAGGAGACATGCAGGACACATGTAGGTACATGCCTATCCTACACTAGCTGCACATCTCTCCCTGCCCCTGAGCTGTGGAAGAGGAGGCTGCTAAAACACACAAGCAGGTGCCAGGGAGCTCCCCCTGGCATCACAAGGCAGAGGAAAGTGCTCCAAAACCCTTCTTCTTCATATCCAACACCTCTTTCAAGGACAGCAAAGTGACCTGCTTGTAGTTACCAGTGGAAACCCATAGAAACCCAAGGCAAATCCCATCCTTTGGTACCAGTGTGGAAGAATGAACATCTCTGCCCCACATCTTATTACACCCTGTGCCTACTGTGGGGCACAGTGAAAGCATAAGGCTTGTTCATGGGTTGGCAGTGTCCACGGCTAAGGGAATCCTTGCCCTGCCCTCTGCTTACTATGGGCCACAGAGCCTCCTGCCACAGCCCCCATGTCTGCCCAGCAGCAGAGCAGAGCAGATGCTTAGGAATGCCCAATAAGCCCAACTCACCTTTTGATCATGAAAACAGTGAGTGGCTCCTGTTAGCCCTTCCAGGTGTACCTCTAGGTGATAGAGGGGTCAGTGGTCTCAAAAAACCTCTGTCCTCACAGAAGCAGGTCTCACAGACCATAGTAAGGCTTGGAAATGAAGAGCAAGGGCAGGTCTCTGCAGCCATAAAGAGCTTATGGACTCATTTCAGCTCAAGTTCATATGAATGAAAATGTGCTTCTCTGCAGACAGAGCATCTCATTCTTCTTTCCTCAACCCTTCTCTCCCCTTTGGATGGTAATGTTTTATGGCACCTCCACCAAATGGATATAAGCTAATTTCACCTGTTCATAACTCCTCTGTAGGCAGGAGAAGAAGTGTAGTTAACTGTGCACTGAAAAACAAAGCTCAGCTCTGCAGAGGTCATGGCATCAGCCCCTGCAACACCATCATCCTGAGAAGGTCAGTGGCACAGCAGGCCACAGCAGCAAGCTGAGGCTGGAGGAGCCTGACAGCAGCCATGCTCTTCAGGTGGGAAACATGCCAAATTGGGACTTTCTAGAGCCAAATGAGATTTTCCTGATTACTCTTTTGGAGTATTTGGTAACATCACTCTGCATTGGAAAGTGTGGATTTGTCAGAACTGGAATTTTTCCCTACAATGTGCTAATGTTCTCAAATTTGGGTTGAAGAAGGTCTAGGAAGAGCAGCTGTTTAAAATCAGAGATGAAACAAAATCACTGCTGCTTTAAAGGCTCTCAGTAAGGAGGCTGATGACTAAGTTTGAGCTAGCTGCTCCAGTAAATGAGCATTTACACCTTTTAGCTATTCAAATGGAGAAAGGTGAGTGGAAAGACAGGGAGACCTTCACCACACCACCTAGACAGGAATGAGCATCCCAGGGTATGAGGGGAAGGACCACACCAGAACCATGTGCTCCTGGGTGAGTCTGGAATGAGGTAGGCGACAGCATGGCTGTGAAAGGGAGAGCCATAGATGCAGCCCCAATGCTGGCCTGGCCTGGCTACTGGCCATGCCAAGGGCTGGAAAGGGCAAGTCTCACTTCTCATAAAAAGTGTCACAAAGCCACATTTCCACCACAGCCCATAGTAGGAAGGTGTTTGTAGACACAAGTGGAGCTGCAGAGCAGGGTAAGCACTCCTCACCCACCTCTCATGGTGCACAGCATGGAGCACAAGCACCTCTGATCTCTATCGCTGCACTGCTTCATTTCCCAACACCGTGCTGTTATGACAGCAGTTATGAGATGAGCTGGCTGGTTCACCTCCACAGCACCCATGGCAGCTCAGGAAGGGGCAAGCCAAGCAGTTTGGGTGACAGCAAACCTGTAAAAAGTCCTAACTTCAGCTCCTGCAGAGTGAACAGTCCCTTGGATGTGGTGGGAGCCCAGGCTGGGCTTGGCTGGTGCTTGTTGCCTGTGATGCGGCTCCACATCCCCCACAGTGAGACCCAGCTGGCAGGGCAGGCAGGACAGACAGCATGGGCAGTCATGCCCTTGATGCTCAGGTGTCAGCCTGACAACAACCAGACTTATCCAAAATCTTGAGATGTGGAGAGCACACAGTGCCTGGAGAAGGATCAGGTCTTGGGGGTATGATGTAACCTGAATTTCCATTGGTTGGGCCAAGCATCAGCAGTTCCCAAGGGATTTGTTTTGTTTCCTAAAATCTCATCCTGGATCCATGTGGTTCAGTTAAAAATCTCATATGTTAATGAGAAAAGTGTTATGCTTCCAGTACTGAAGGTAGCAAGAGAAAGTTTGAAAACATCTGTGACCCTTTAAGATTCTGAAGCAAGGAGGCAAACAGGAGGAGCTGAAAAGTTTTAAAATCTTATCGTTTTGTATCTGTCTCCTGATTGCAGAGTCCTGCTGAGTCCCCAAACCTAATACAGGGATCATTTATTATCTGCTGTATGGAAGACTGAGGTCTCTTGCCAAAGACAGTTTGAGCTTCCCTTGACCGTAGGTCAAAAGATTCCTGCCTAATCTGGAAAAGAAATCTCTCAGAGTGTATTTCATTGGATTTTTTTCTCCTTTCAGAGAGCAGGGGGAAGTTTCAGCATTTGAGAAAGGTCATATTTTCCCCTTCCAATGATGAAAACAACTTTCACCTGTACACATGTACACAAATTCAGAAAGTATGTGTTGATATAAGGCATTACCCACAAAGACTTGCTAGATTAATATCTAGATAAGCTTAGTCATCTCAATTTTAACTACATTTTACGTATTTCATTACAGTTTTTCAGTGAATGATACAAGAAGATGTTCTCCAAAATGCCTTTAAGACATACATGTAGGTTCAGTAAAGTCCTAAGTCATTTCTAACATTAAGAGCCAGGGAGATTTGTCACACCAGAAAAAACAAGATAGGGGTAAAGACAGGAAATGAGCCCAAACAACTAAGTCTCACAATAAGGAACATTTAGCTTAGATCCACTGGCAGAATCCTGTCAAAGCTAGCCCCAAACTTGCAATGTACTTTTGTGGCTTGTTGTCATTATTTGCTTGTTGGTATTCATCCAATATTTGAGAAATGGCAACTGAAAACTTGAGAGGCATAAACCACAGCACTAATGTGTTTGACACTGAAAAGTAGATGTGGCACTGAAGGCTGACATGGGGACTCAGGATGGCAACACCAGATCAGTTATGCATGCATTGCACCCTCAACATGCTGTAGGAAGTGTCCAAGTGAAGGTCCTGTGCACAATCCAACCACGGCATCCTCTACCTACTCTGAGGTGCAGATAACCATGTCATGATAGACAGGTGGCTGGAGTGTTCCTCTGTACACCAGGAAACAGAATGGTTAAGTTCACCAAGAGTTGCTCAGGGACAGGTGGTGGTTTTGTCCCAGAGTGGTCATCCATCTTTGAAGCTCAGAACATCTTCTGCTGTGCTGACATCAATGGGAAGCTGCTTCTATTTGGTGGAGCTGGAAGGTCATTGCAAGGAGTTTAGCACTGCCAGCCTGTTGTCTTCTTCCCATCTGGAAGCCTGTCCTTTCTGAGTCCATTGCCTCTGTGTCACCCCATTGTCTCAAAGGAGCTTCACAGCTGGAGCAGTGAAGAATGCCTCAATGCACACATTTTGTCTGACATGAAAGTAGAGTTAGCACTTGTCTTCAAGACTTTCTAGCAGCTTCCAAAACACATTAACAGAGAAGAAATAAATATCATCTTCGAATAAGAGAAGAAGGAGTCCCCCAGGCCACTGACATTAGAGGATTCAGACAGCAGCAGCAGAACTGCCATGAAAGCAATCCTCTCATGACACGGATGCTGTTTGACCATTCCTGATCATTGTTAACAAATAAGGCACAGATTTCCTTACAAATCATTTCCATGGTGGCTGCCCTATCAGCTCCCTGAGTTCTCTCTAGTGCTATGGTCACTTTTCTGCCCACAGCAAGCAGCAGAAAAGGCTTTTCCCTGAGAAAAGAGGAGACCAGAGAGCTGCAAGGGCCCAGCAAAAGCAGTAGCCCTCCCAGAGGCTCCTATGATCCCATGGTCCCCGGAAGTCCTTCTGAGAATTGACAGCAGAGGGCCACATGGATCAATGGGGCAGTTGTCAAAGCCCAGTTTGGACAGTGAGGGGTTTTCCTGAGTGCTGCTAGAGACAGCCCCATCACTGAAGAGGTCCAGAGCAGCTGCAGAAAGGCATGGCATCTCTTCCTGTGCCAGACAGGGATGAAGGTGACACCATGATAGGTTTGTGATACTGTCATGGCAGCAGGGCTATGTCTCACAGCAGAGGGGCAGAAGCTCTATGGGGACACAGACAAAAGACTCAGGGGTGAAAAACTACCTTCAAAACAGTTCTGATTGATCACGGAGGGAGCAAGTGGTTAGCCACTAAAGCCTGCTCTGAAAAATCACTGTCAGTGGAAACATGCTCGATTTTTATCAATGATCCCAAATTAACAACCAAAACCTGAAAGTTTTGTTTTTAAACCAAAATTTCCATACTTTCAGTTGTCTCCAAACCACCAAATGTTTGCCAGAGATTTTTTCAACACAAGTATCTTCACCAGCACCTCACTTTCCTGCTGGCACCTCTCTCCAGGCTGCAGCAGAAGTGTCCAGTTCTGGGCTGGTTCTCCCCATCCAAAGGTATCCTTGTCCTTGGCTTTTCCAGACAGCAAAAGGAGACATCAAAACATCCTTATGGTCCTGCCAGGAGCTGCATTTCTGAGGCCTAGGGGAGTCCTTCAGATGACAGCCCATGGATGTGGAAGCCGTGCCTAGATGTCACAGGGTGCTAGGATGGGGGACAGTAAGCCCTGTCATCTCACTCCTATCTCAAAGTCCACCACTGGACACTCTCCTTCAGTCACTGGAGGTCTATGGGAGCACCCTCAAGCTGGCACAGTCCAGTGCTGCCCCACACCATGCCCAGGAGTGCAGGCAGCCACAGACATCTCCTACTGGAGACCTTCATTTTGGGCACTGGGTTTCTCTCCTCCTTAAAGATCCATTCTTTGCATCTGTGGGTCTGTATCTCAGCTTGCTTATAAACACATTGCAATTCCTGAGTCTTTAGAGTTGCACAGAAAATCCAAGAGATGCAGTGTACGCAGAACCAGAAGCAACGAGGAAACCCACCCTGTATGTGTCCCTGTCCCTTTCCTGTATGCAGCAGGAGCAATGGAGCTAGCATGGCTTGATGGGTGAATCTGTGGAGGGAAGCTGGAGGTTGAAGCTTGACAGGAAGCTGATCTGTTACCACAAGGTCCTGCTGCAGCCGTGAGTGCACAGAGGGAGACCCCAATCTGCTGCATATGCTCAGCCCCCAAAACCATCTGGCCATCACAGTCTCAGTAGGAGCCTGGTGAATGGGATGGGGAGAGGAAAGGAAGGAGATCTCCTCCATTTCCTTCCACACTGCAGGAGAGGAAAATGGCTTTGTTGGAAATAAATGTCAGGAAGGACAGGCTCAAGAACCCACATCTCCTCACCTGCCGAGCAGAGCTGAAGCATGGTGCCGAGGCCACCAGATCAGCCTACAAAAGATCAGCCCAAACCCCACCATGGATAACAGCTCTATATGCATGCAGAGGACAGCCCCCATCAAGAGCAGTCTCCATATCATGATCAGCAAACCTTCCACAACTCCTACAGAGAAAGGAGGGTTAATGCCACTGGAATAATGAACCTGAGGCTAATTCAGGGACTTTTCCAGGTTTTTCACATTCCACATGTTCAGCTTCCAGGGCATGGGCCAGTCTTGCAGATGGGTCAACCTGTTGATGGGTATGGCCCCATGCTTCACTGTTTGCAGGTTCTGCTCTAAACCTCAGCCATGCTGGAGGGTGTTCCTTCAGTGCACATCTCACCCACTTTCCAGGAAGCTCCAGCCCAGCCTGTTGACATGTGAAGATTTCCTTCCAACTTTGCTAATGAACTCACCTCTTCTTCAGAGGCCTCTACCTAGGAGAGTGCTTTTAATGCCATCAGCTTGCTGCTTGAATTCTTCTCATCAAACATGGATGAGGCACTGAGAATGCCATTAGGGAAGATCCCCAGGAAAGGAGGGCAGGACCTCACAAGGAGCAGGTTACTTTAGTCAGTGGATGAGTACAGAAAAGGGGACATAAGTTATGAGAGTACTGAGTGCTACCAGCGTGGACAAAAAAAGCAGGGATTTATTCCAAAACTCATCTGGGATTTCTCTCACAGTCAGTTGATGGGACCCCTGAAAGAAGGAGAGAAAATAGAGCCTGAGCTTCATTAGGGCTGTATTTAGCTGCCTAGATCACCACTCTTTCCCAGGGAGGAATGAGGTGTGGCCAGCACATGGGTCTCAAGCAAATTCTGTCAGGACTGACCACCAGTGCTCTTCCAGTGGTTCTGGTTCCTGGGCAGAGCTCCTGCTGAGCAGCATCCTTATGGGAGATGCCACTGAAACCAGTGACCAAACCCTAACAGATACCAGCAGGGACGGACGGGGCTTCCCACTGCAAACCATTTACTTTCCAAGCACTGCAGGGTAGTCACTTCTGTTGATGACCCTTTACAGAGATGGATTGTGCTTGTTTCATGGTAATTTCTGTGTCACAAAAGCAGCAATCATCAAATACCAAAATAATTGTCACGGAGGACAATATTTTTCAGGGTTTGCCAGATTATTACTCCAAGTAGTTTGAAACCACACTACCAAGGAGGAGCTTACTATTTACCCTGTCAGACAATAAGCATAGGGACAGAAGGTAGCCATCAGGGCTGTCACCTGACTGCCTTCATACATGTCATATATACAGAATACTTGGTAGTGACAGTAAAGTAGTTTTAGGTTGAAAGCAAATTAAAAAGGAAAAAAAGGAGATGAGTGCTGGAGAGAAGTGACTCCTCCAGATCTGTTCTGGTTCATCTCCATAGGTTCACACCATACAACAGAGAGCTGTCAGCCAGGAGTAGGCTGGATTTCCCTCAGGCTCCTCTACAAGACCCAGCCCAAGCCTGGACTATCCCAGCACAGCTGCTGGTTATGTTCTCTTTCCTCCCTTGACCATCGCCCCCACCCAAAACAAAAACTCTAGACAAAATTCACTTTTCCCAAAGTGAAGGGAAATGCCACAGCAGCTCCAAACCCACCTCCCCCCAGTGCCACAGCCCTTTGGCAGCAGTTCCTAGAGGAGAGTTACACACTCCTGCACACAGTCCTTGCCTCCTGCTCTATCTGACCTTTACCTAACAGTAGGAGATCCTTGTTCAGTGACAAGTTTCAGTGAATTTGTTTTACACATTCATAAACTAGGAGAGCAAATGTCCCTGCCACCTCTCTGTGTTCCCAGAGAGCCACAGGATTTTCTCAATGCTCCTCTTCAGATGTACTCAGCCTTTCTTACCACATTCACCGAGCAAATGTGAAAGGGAGAGATTCTCCCAGACATACAATTTGTTTGAACTTTGAGGTCAAAGCCCTGGCTGTGCTGGGGCTGATAACCAAACTTCCCACCCCTCCTCTATCATGGATAAGGCTGAATAACCTAGGCTGCATCCCCAGCAGCGTGATGAGCAGGTAGGATAGGGGATTGTGCCTCTGCTCTTCTCTGGGGAGACCTCACCTGCAGTGCTGGGTCAAGCTCTGGAGTCCTCAGCACACGAGAGACCTGGACTTGTTGGAGCGGCCACAAAAATTATCCCAGGGCTGGAACCCCTCTGCTGTGAAGACAGGCTGAGAGAGTTGTGGTTGTTCAGCCCGGAGAAGAGAAGGCTCCAGAGAGACCCTCTTACAGTCTTAAAGGGCCTATAAGAGAGAGACTCTAGCAGGGACTGTTGAGACAGGACAAGGGATGATGGGTTTGAACTAAAAAAAGAGGAAGATTCAGACTATATGGAAGGAAGAAATGTTTTGCACTGAGGGTGCCCAGGTTACCCAGAGAGGTGGTAGATGTCTCATCTCAGTAACCAGTCCAGGTCAGGTTGTCTGGGGCTCTAAGCAACCTGATCTAGTTGCAGATGTTTCTGCTGACTGCAGGGGGGTTGGACTAGCTGAACTTTAAAGGTCCCTTCCAACAAAAACCATTCTAAGATTCTATAATCATGGGGTTTTTCCGTCTCTGCAAACCCACCAAGAAGAATAAACAATGCAGAAGGCAGTCCCTCTGCAGACACCCCTGGCTCTTGCAGCATGAGGGGCTGACAGCAGACAGACCCACACCTCTCCCCTGCCCTCATCCAACAGCTGTGTACCTGTTCCTTGGCTGCTAGGGACATGATGAATATATGTGCAAGAGAAATACTGCCTGTCCTCTAATAGTCTCTCTGTATTTATAGAATCACAGAATGGTTTGGGTTGGAAAGAACCTTTGAATGTAATCTAGTTGATCCCCTCTGTAGTCAGCAGGGTCATCTTCACCTACACTAGGTTGCTCAGAGCCCCACACAACCTGACCTGGAATGGTTCCAGGGATAGAGCATCTACCACCTCACTGGGCAACCTGGGCCAGGGTCTCACCCCCCTCACTGTAAAACACTTATTCCTAATATCTAACCTAAATCTCCTCTCTTTCAGTTTAAAACTATCACCTTTGGCCCTCTTACCACACTCCCTAATGAAGTGTCCCTCCCTCTCTCCTGTAGGCCCCTTTAAGTACTGGAAGGCTTCAATAAGGTCTTGGAGCCTTCTCTTGTACAGGCTGAACTCATCAGACACCAATCATCTGAATACCTCTAAATTTTCATGGTAAAAAATAAAAAATTCCAGAATCCCTACAGGAAAATCTAGCTTGGATCAAGAAAATGAAACCTCATTCACACAAGTGTTGCAGCTTCGGAGTTCATCAACCTCATGCAATGTGGGTGCCATAAATCCTCATACTAAAAATCAAGATGCATTGATGCTAACTCGGTTTTATTTTCACTTTCTCACTTGTCAAAATCTCAACAGCAAGCCACGCTTGCATTAAATATTAAAACTGTATATAGAGACACAATTCCTTGTGAACACAGCACAAAACACTTCTGCATGGCCATCTACAGAAGAGTCCTGGAACAGGAAACCTCTGTGCATTAATTCTCTGTTTGCTGACTGCCAACAATTTCTGCAACTACATTAGTTAGTTAAGTCACTTAGTGAAAGAATGTCATGGGTCAGGGCTGGCCACTAAATGAATGACAGATGCCCTCTATGAACCCCTCTCCTTTCCCAAAGGGAAAGAAAATGGGAATAAGGGAGAGAGACTTATGGAAAAGAAAACTAAACTACTTTAATGAAAATAATAACAATAAAATGAAATCTATACAAAACCAATATCGAACCCAGCCACCTGTTGGCAATTCCTTCACTGTCACCACTGATGCTGTGGTAGAAGCCCCAGACTGTACTCAGCATCAGATGGAAACCAGATTCAGGAGTTAGATTCAGAAACACATGAATTGGGATTGAAGACAGAACAGATGGAGTCCTCCTCGGATACTGGCCATTGAAGAACAGAAAGAGCAACAAGAGAACAACTTGACCCTCATGATCCCTCAGCTTTATAATAAACATGACATCCATAGGATGGAATCCATTGTAAGTCAGTTTAAGGTCACCTCTCCTGTCCCCTCCTCCCTATAGATGTGACCTTTTACTCTGCACTCCCTAATGTGGTACACAGGATTTGGCAGTGACCTTGGTCTGTACTGCAACCCTTGGTGCTAACTCTCCCTAGCAGTGTTGTCACTGCTAGCAGCAGACACTGTCTGTGAGAACATGCCATGAACTGCACAAAGTGCAGTGAGTGAAAGAGACTGAGCTGAAAAGTAAAATCACTGAACAGAACTATTTCTGTTCTAATTCAAACCAGGACAAAAAACACTCAAGAAGAGGTTTAAAGAGAAAGAGCTGAAGCCAGGGAAGCTGTATGGTGGAGTGAGGCTGTGTCAGCTCTCCCTTTCTCCTATTTTGCTGTGGTTTCTGCTTGCTGAGTGCTCTCTTGGTAGGACCTACCCTGGCTGAGAGAACCAGGCTGTGCAGCACTGGGACACCTCACCAGTCACACCTTGGCTGCTGGAGTCGGGATCTTCCTTTTTTAAATTGCAGCCCGGCTTAAAATCCTGGCATCAAAAGGGAGGTCAGAAGCCAAGTAGCCCATCAGTGTTCTGTGTCTGTATTTCTTTTCTCTTTCATTATGTTAGTCAGGTGCTAAACAGATAAAATCAATTCTGAACTTATACAAAGCAATTGGAAATGTCTAGTCTTTTATAGCAAAATCTCAACTGAAGCAGCCCACAGCACTTGGAGAAAAATCAATCATCGTTTCCATCCTGCAATGCATGCAACTAAAATTAAGAACTGATGTTTGGCTGAAAAGGAAAATTATTTGAAGAGAACCACCCTAGTAACAGGTTTCAGTATTCATAAAACTCCTGTTTACAGTTCTTCTCATAACAGACAAACTCCTACATTGCCCCATGAATTATAAATATTAGTGGTTGATCCTGATTTACATACACTTTCCATCTTAATGGGCATCAAAATTGCAAGCAGGGCAACAGCACCAGTTATGGTAATGGCAAGTAGTAAACAACTCCTCAGCCTAAAGATGTCATAAACCAAAGGGTTAAACACCCCTATAATTACAGCCTCACCCACATCCAGATGAAACTTCATTTTATTTTGCTGGTAGCCTTTTCATAAAGACAGAAAGCCAGACAAGCTGGAGTGAGGTATCTGAAGAAGCACTTAGCTCTGATGTGACCTAAATATTTTAGTAATGTGTTCTGTCCATTCAGAAGCACCACTCTTCACAGCTTTGATTTAAGTCATCAAAGCCTACATACCTTGTATGAATATTATGCACACAGTACATTCATGTTCCTCTAGCCTATGCCACAGCCACATTGAAAACCACCTTTTCCCCCCCAAAAAAATCCATCCCACTACCTGTGTTTGTGTTTTATTAATTAACATGGCGATGGAGAGGAAGAACCTCATGCAAGAGTCCAAGTGAGGGGTTAACCTGCTGGAAAGCCAGCCTTGTAGCAGTCACAACATTGCATGTTATCTTCAATCTGAGGCACAGCATTTCTGAAAACTGTATGGGAACATTAACTCCATCTCAGCCAAACCCAATACACAGCTCTACAGAGAAGGACCTGGGAGTGCTGGTGGACAACAAATTAACCAATGTGTTCCTGTGGCCAAGAAGGCCAACGGTCTCCTGGGGTGCATTTAGAAGAGTGTGAACAGCAGATCAATCGAGCTTCTCCTCCCCCCTCTACACTGCCCTAGTCAGGACACAGCTGGAGTATTGGGTCCAGTCTTGGGCTCCTCAGTCCAAGAGAGACAAGGAACTACTGGAGAGAATCCAGCAGAGGCTACAAAGATGCTGAGAGGACTGGAGCATCTCTGGGAGGAGGAAAGGCTGAGAGCCCTGGGACTAGTTAGCCTGGAGAAGAGCAGAGCCAGAGGGGATCTGCTCAATGCTGAGCAAGAACTAAAGGGCAGAGGACAAAAGGATGGGATCACACTCTTTCCAGTGGTGCCCAGTGACAAGACAAGGGGCAATGGGAATAAACTGGGGCATAGGAGGTTCCATCTGAACCTGAGGAAATGTTTCTGTGCTGTGAGGGTACCAGAGCCCTGGTCCAGGCTGCCCAGAGAGGTCATGGAGTTTCCTTCTCTGGAGAGATTCCAAACCCACCTGGATGCAGTCCTGGGCAACGTGCTGTGGGTGACCCTACTTTAGCAGGGATATTGGACTGAATGATCCCCAGAGGTCCCTTCCAACCCACACCATGCTGGGATTCTGTGTGACTGCCACATCATCACCTTCTGGTTTTCCTCCATGCAGGGGCTGTGCAGCATCAGCACCCTGACCTGCTGCACAGCACTCTCCCCTCTGACAACAGGACCAGCTCTCACTCAGGTCTTGAATCACAGAATCACAGAACAACTCCAGTTGGAAAGGACCCACAAGGATCATCAAGTCACACAACCACATTGGCTTTATTTGATTATCCTTTGATCCTTACCCAGAGACTCTCAACCTTATCACAACCAATAGTGAGTTGGGTGCATTGCAGCCCCTCAGCTATGTACAATGCTACCCCTCCACCTCTTCTACCCTGCCTGTCTTTCCTAGAGACTCTATAACCATCCATCACAGTGCACCATTCACAGGACTCATCCCACCATGCTTCACATAGTGTAGTAATGTCATAATTCTGAGACTGGACTAGAACTTCAAGCTCCTCTTGCTTATTCCTCATGCTGTGTGTGTTGGTATAACAACATTTCAAGAGTGAGCCCTTATTTTCGCTATTCCTAGAATCAGGCAAAAATATCTTATCTGTGCTTGGCCCCACAAACCTGGAGGAGCCAACCCATCCCTCCTCATTGTTAAGTCCCATTCTATCCCCTACCCCATTCCAACCTAGTTTAAAGCCCTGTCTATCAACCCAGCCAACTCATGAGACAATACCCTTTAACCCCATGAGTCAGTTGCTTCCCATTATATGCCAACAGACCAGGGGAAGAGTAAATCCTCCCACAATCAAAGAATCCAAAGTTCCGACGACGACACCAGCATTGCAGCCATATATTAAGAGAATAGATCCTCCTACTCCTATCAATATTTTCCTCAGCAACTGTGGGAAGCAAGGAAAATACTACCTATGTTTCCTGATCCTTCTAGTAAATGATCTAGGGGCCTGAACTCTTTTTTAATGGCCTATACACTCACCTACACATCATCAGATCCAGCTTGGATAACTATAAGAGGATAATAATCTGTGCTCTGCACCAAACTGGGAAGTTTACTAGTGATATCCCTTACTTTGGACCCAGGGAAGCAGCAGACTTCCCTATGGGTTGGGTCTGGTTGGCCTATCGGGCCTTCTGTTCCCCTCAGGGAACTTGCAGGCAGTGTTCTTAGCCTGTCTGTGGTGGGGCCTGTAGTGACAACAACAAAGTCACCTTGCTTCAGCGGGGCTTGCCGCAAAGTTGCAGCCATGTCAGGAGGCAGAGCAGCAAATGTGTGGTAGAATAAAGCCCCACCTGCCTCCCAAATTCACCTCAGGGTGCTCAGCTACCTAACGGGCTCTCAGAAATGAGGAGAAGCAACAAAAGTGGCTTTTTGACATGCAGCTCAATTTTGATCCAGATGGCTCTCCCTGCCACTGCTCCCTTGCCCCTCAAACTCTTCTACACCACCCTCTGCTCATCCTTTGTTTTGGTCTTTGCTATTCACAGCCCTGGCAGGCTAAGATACAGAATGCTCTTCTACAATGGACAGCTCAACTCTGTTACAGAAAGCTTTATTTTTTCCATGAAAACACTTTACACACGCTTAGTGGGGTACAATTACTAATTACCACACTTCAGTTAGTGTAATTAGTGCCCTCCATGGAGTCTATCTCTTCGATGGCCATGGTGGCAGTGAGTTCCCACCTTCCCAGCTCTCCCTCTGATGTCAAGGGAGAGACACTGCACAGCTCTGCTTTCACCTTGTCCTGTTCTTCTTTCAATTCACATACTGTATCTGTTTTAAACCTACTTCAGTCAACTTTCAGAATTCAATAAGTGACTTTGATAGAGAAATTACTGTTCCAGTATACGGTAAATGACAAGGGTCTCGAACATGGTTAAATTTAAGTCTGGGAAATGAACTTTAATAAAAGGCATTCTGGTAATGTACTGTGACAGCTTTTAGTGAAATCAGCTCCAATAGCTTGATCCTTATAGGAACACAGCAAGATATACTCCAGCAGCCTTGAGCCATGGAATAAGAAAACAGACAGCTTTATGGTAAATGGCCCCAGAAACCTAAATTACAGCTGCAGCAAATGAACAATATGTTGCAATTACTCGGTAGCTTTTCACTGCTGCTGTGGAGCAGAGCCATGGGCAGCAATACTGGTGTCTGAGTGTGCACTGACATCTAGTGGGACAGCTCTGAGCAAGGAGCTTTGGGGCAAACTTGAGTTGATTATCTCAAAAAACCTTAACAAGAGTCAGCCCTACCTGCTCCTAAATGCCTGTATGAGATGACGAAGTGTTGGGTTATTTCACAGAATCACAGAATCATTAAGGTTGGAAGAGACCTCTAAGATCATCAAGTCCAACCATACCTAGCACTAACATGGCACTAAACCACATCCCTGTGTACCACATGTGGATGTTTCTTAAACCCCTCCAGGGATGGTGACTCCAGCACCTCCATGGGCAGCCTGGGACAAGACTTGACAACCCTTTCAGTAAAGAAATTTCTCCTTATATCTAATCTAAACCTCCTCTGCTGCAATTTGAGGCCATTTCGTCTTGTCCTCTCACTCTTAACCCTGGAGAAGAGACCTACCCCCATCTCACTACAACTTCCTTTTGGGTTGGAGAGTTAAGGTCTACCCTGAGCCTTCTCTTCTCCAGACTAACCAACCCTGTCCAGTTCCCTCAGCTGCTCTTCAGAAGACTTGTGCTCCAGATCCTTCTCTAGCCTCATTGCCCTTTCTGGACATGCACTAATGCCTCAATGTCCTTCTAGTACTGAGGGGACCCTTCCTCTCCTGTGAGCAAGCTGGTTCAGTTTGGATTTCTACACACTGTACCACTGCCAGGCAAAGGACTGGCTTATCACTTGTCTTCGTGTTTCTGCTCTCTCTGGCAGGGTCCCACCTCACTCCTCCACACCTCTGGGTACACATGGGGTGAAAGGGAAGGATTTACTGTGGATCAAAGTGGAAAGATGCAGGTGTAGAGAGAGCTCTGCCAATTACTCTAATGTTAAAACAAAACTTGCTGGTTAAAGAGCAGTGCTCTTTGCTCATTGTAATCACACTGTGGAAATATGGGTTTAGAAATCTCCCCTAGTGTGAACCACAGCATCCATACCCCCAAGAGACTCACTTCTCTTGCAAGAATCTGGGCTGCTGTGAGACTAAGAGCCAGTCCTACTCTGATACAGGGGAATAGGCCAGGATTTGAAGCCCACTTCCAATGCAGGAGGGTGACACCACCACACAGCATGAGCTTGGATGCCGGTGTATCACACAAATCTCATGGAAAGCTAGGCTTGAAATACAGACAGAAAGAGCATAAGGATGGTTTGTCAGGAGGAAGGCTTACAAGCTAGGAATTTCCCAGTTGCTTCACAAATATTTGGGCCATTTCTAGCCTCACTTCCAGAGGTGAATTGTATAGAAGTGATGACAGGAACCCTCTCCTCTTCCCACATGTGATAAGCACTTCCATGAGCAGCTCGCACCATCACTGGCAACATGTCATTGTTATAAAAGTCATAGAATCACAGAATTGTCTTGGAAGGGCTCTTAAAGATCATCTAGTTCTAAACCCCTTGCCATGCACCGGAACACCTTCCACCAGACCAAGTTGCTCAAAATCCTATCCAACCTGGCCTTGAATACTTCCACGGATGGGGCATCCATGACTTGGGAAACCTGTTCCAGTGTCTCACCACCCTCACTGTAAAGAATCTATTCCTAATATCTAATTGAAATCTACCCTCTCTCAGTTTGAAACTGTTACCCCTTGTCCTATCTCTCCATTCCCTGATAAAGAGTCCCTCCCCAGCTTTCCTGTAGGACCCTTTAAGTGCTGAAAGGCTACAATAAGGTGTCCCCAGAACCTTCTCTTCTCCAAGCTGAACAACCCCAATTCTCTCATAGAGGAGGTCACAATATTTGTTATATTTATTTTCAGGTCTGAGAGCTGTACCTCCAGTGCTGCCAGCTCCCCAGTGCCCTCTGATTCACCCAGGAGGCTCATTCCTGCTCCCGGGCATTCCCCCTGTCCCTGCAACACAGAGTTATGGCCTCAGGTGAAGCACAGAAGGAACCTCCCCTTTCTGTAGGGAGGCAACTGCAGTTACCTCTAGTTCTGGTGATAATTACTGAAGTAAGAGCCCCACAGGCGCTGCGAGGTGCAACAACTCCCTGCAATGTTCCAGGCCTGGGGCAGAGTGACTGGAAAGCTGCCTAGTGGAAAAGGACCTGGGAGTGCTGGTCTACAGCAGGCTGAAGATGAGCCAGCAGTGTGCCCATGGGGCCAAGAAGACCAACAGCATCCTGGCTTGCATCAGCACTAGTGTGGCAGCAGCACTAGGACAGGGATCATCCTCCTGGACTGGGCACTGGGGAGGCCACACCTCAAATCCTGGGTTCACATTTGGGTCCCTCACTCCAAAAAGGACATTGAGGTGCTGGAGGGTGTCCAGAGAAGAGCAAGTAAGTTGGCGAAGGGTTTAGAGCACAAGTGTTGTGAGGAGCAGCTGAGGGAACCGGGGTGGTTTAGCCTGGAGGAGGCTCAGGGTAGACCTTCTCACTCTCTACAACTTCCTGAAAGGAGACTGGAGCGAGGTGGGGGTAGGTCTCTCAGGTAACTAGTGATAGGACAAGAGGAAATGGCCTCAAGCTGTGCCATGGGAGGCTTAGGTTGGATATTAGGAACAATTTCTTTCCCAAAATGCTGTTAAGGCCTGGCCCAGGCTGCCCAGGGCATTGATGGAGTCACCATCCCTAGAGAGTTTTAAAGGCCTTGGAGATGTGATCCTGAGGGTTTAGTGGTAACCTGACAACGCTGGTTAACCGTTGCAGAGCATGATCTTAAAGCTCTTTTCCGACCTAACCCACCCCTCCCCTCCATGACCCCAGAAGGCCCGGCTCCTCTCAGCCCGCGGTGCTCCGGAAGCGCACACTCCGCTCCTCGCCCTTCACGCTGTCTGCGCAGGCGCAGCTTGGCCCTCGCCGCTCCCGCTGGCTGGCGGCGGAACCGGGGCCCGGGAGGCCGGTAGGGCAGGTACGGTGGTGTCATGCTGCGCTCGCTAGGTTCCTTGATATGCCTGTGGGCACTGCGGCTCCCGGTACCGCCGGCGGATACCGGTGTGGTCGCCCGCGGCGTCGACGTCGCTTCGTACCGGTTAGTGCGGGCCCGGGTGGCGGGGCCGACCCAGGCGGGACCGAGCGGGCCCGGATCTCAGCGGGTTGCGCTTGTTCCTCAGGGAGCGGGTGCGTGCCATGTTCTACCACGCCTACGAGCACTACCTGGAGAGCGCCTTCCCCTACGACGAGCTGCGGCCGCTGACGTGCGACGGGCAGGACACCTGGGGCAGGTAGGGGCCGTTCCCCGGCACGGGGCATCGCCTCTCCCTCTGCAGGCCGGGCCCAGGGCACCCCACTGCGGGGATCCCCGTCTCCCTCGGCCGGACCTCACCTCGCTTCTCTCCTCACACAGCTTCTCTCTCACGTTGATCGACGCCCTGGACACCTTGCTAGTGAGTACGAGCTGTCCCCCACCCCCGAGGGCCTCCAGGCTTCTGTCAGCCTTCTTCTCTCACACCTGGGTTTTTCCCATAGTGACTCAAAGTCAATTATTAATTGACCAAGGAGTTTGTGCGTTTCACTTCCCTCCAGCCTGGGAGACAGGTGGCCAGAGCTCCCCACCCCTGACACCTTCTAGCTCTGGAATAAAGACCTATGTGAAGAAAACATTTTGAAATGAGATGAAACCATCAACTTTTTTTTTATAGTAGTAATTGTAATTAGTAGTTTCACAAAATAGTGGAACAAAACTAAAATGAGCCTCTAACATTGAATTGCATCGTTTCCCCTGAACTCTTGTTCTCTGTTGTCCTACAGATCTTGGGGAATGTTTCTGAGTTCCAGCGAGTCATCAGTGTGCTGCAGGAAGGGGTAGATTTTGATATCGATGTCAATGCATCTGTCTTTGAAACTAACATTCGAGGTAGGGTGGGTTTTTCTGTGGTGTTTATGCTGGATTTCCCTTCTGTGTTGGTCTCTGAACTGTTCACAGAGGTAACAGGAGGTAGTGGTCAGAGTGACTTTGTAAGGCAGAGTAACAGAATGGGTAAATACACAGAATAAACCCTGAACAAGTGTCACTTCCTTTTTGTCTTTGCACATCGCCTTTTTGCTTCCTGCCTCAACACAAAGAGAAGCAGACGTGGCAGTTTCAGTATTCTGGTGCCAGGTTTGGAGTTGTGGAGTAAACTTTTCCACTGGAACACTACAGATTGTATGCTATCTCCTTGTTACATACTGCTTTGGAGTCAAGACTTAATTTCTTCCTTTAGTGTCATGATGTGAAACCTGCCTTTTTTTTCTTGAAAATGGCAAAGGCCTTGGGAGTCTCATACCTTATTGAATGCTGAACTGCTTCGGTGCCATCCATCTAAAAGACATTGTTGGGGAGAAAAACTGTTAGTTATGCTTTATTTGTTCCTCCTGTCAGATATTGCTGAACCAGTTTTTGAAGCAGTTTAATTTCTCCACGTTTGTGCTTTGTTAAGTGACAGTAGACAAGCTTGTCAAAAAGGGCTAATAACTCTCTACCTCTGTCAGTCACACAGAAATTTTTTACTCTAGCCTAGACATTTTTCTTCAAGGTATTTAAGCAGGAATGCAGTGTTACTTTACACAAACAGGGTCTTAAGCTGTCTGGAAGGAATAAAACAGAATCCCTCTCACAGAGCTTTATATTCATTATAGTGTTTGCTCGCTGATTGTCTGCAGGGCAGTGCAGGTATAGTAGGGCAAGGGGGATCTGGTCACAGAATCCCAGCATGGTGTGGGTTGGAAGGGACCTCTGGAGATCATCTAGTCCAATCCCCCTGCTAAAGCAGGGTCACCCACAGCGCGTTGCCCAGGAGCATGTCCAAGTGGGTTTGGAATCTCCAGAGAAGGAGACTCCTCAACCTTTCTGGGCAACCTGGGCCAGTGCTCTGGCATCCTCACAGCAAAGAAACTTTTCCTTATCTTCAGATGGAACCTCCTGTGTTCCAGTTTGTGCCCATTGCCCCTTGCCATGTCACTGGGCACCACTGAGAAGAGTGTGACCCCATCCTTTTGTCCTCTACCCTTCAGCTCTTGCTCAGCATTGAGCAGCTCCCCTCTGGCTCTGCTCTTCTCCAGGCTCAGCAGCCCTAGGGCTTTCAGCCTTTCCTCCTCAGAGGGATGCTTCTAGAATGAATGGAAGAAATAATGTGCTACCCATTGCAAACAGGCAGGAAGAAAGAAACCGCTCTTCTTTTGTGACATACTGAATTAGGCAGTTAAGGATGAGCCATCTCATATTTCTTCCCCTTAAACACTGTCTCTGCATCATGATAAATGCAACTGGTATCAGATTTCATTCCTCCCCATGTTCTTTAATGGGATTCTTGCTGTGCACCTTGCAGTGGTGGGTGGTCTCCTTTCTGCACACTTGCTATCGAAGAAGGGAGGCATGGAAGTTGAAGTGGGCTGGCCATGCTCTGGACCTCTCCTGAGAATGGCAGAGGAAGCAGCGCGCAAACTTCTGCCAGGTGAGAACTTGTCTGGTTTGTGTCACTGTGCTCCTGAGGGTGAGTGTAGTGTTTGATAAGGAGGATGCTGCTCAGTGGGTCAAGTCACAGAACAGTCCTGTGTTCCCTGAGCTTGTGGCAATAACGCAGTGAAGTGCATGATGCCTGTTGTGTATGAGCGTGCCAGCTGTTGTGTGCACATAACACATTGGTTGGTTTATTGCTTGTTGAGGGGTAATATAGTTAATAATAAATAAAAGCTGTGAAACAGCAGCTTGTAAAAACAAGGTGATGCAGCCTTAACCCTCTGTGGGCTGCTGCTGGGATGTGTGCCCTGGCAGTAAGGCACATTTCCTTATGTGGTCTGGACCTTGGGCTACCACTCAGACATCAGAAGCTTAGGGTTTGCACTTTGCTGACCAGTGTGTGCAGTTCCATTTTGAGTACCCTGCTCATGCTGTAAAAAGCATAGGGATGGTGTCTCCTGCTCTGGGTGAGGTGGGAGAGATTTGCAGTACCTCCCCAGGACTGTGTGTAGCTTGGGGATACCCTCTGTGCCCCTTCCAGGATCACACTACTTCTCATTTTATTCTTTGCATTTACTGCAATTGCTGCAGTCCTGCTTCTTGGCTGTGTGCAGTGGAGTGTGAGACACGTGTCTGCTTGGCACACTGTCACTCACCTGAACCAGGAGTCTTGTGTTTCAGCTTTCCAGACTCCAACTGGGATGCCGTATGGAACGGTGAACTTGCTGCACGGAGTAAACCCTGGGGAGACACCAGTTACCTGTACTGCAGGAATTGGTACATTTATAGTGGAATTTGCCACTTTAAGCCATCTTACTGGTGACCCAGTGTTCGAGGATGTTGCCAGGAAGGCTTTGAAGGCACTATGGAAAAATCGCTCAGATATTGGGCTGGTGAGTGAGGAATGGACTTTGAATTTGCTGACCTGCTTTCTGTATAGTTCTGTGGACCCAGTTCAAAGCATAAAAAGCAAACAGAGAGGAGCTAGATTAATAACCACAATGTTAATAACTGGGCTGAGATCACATGTTCCACATTGTTCCTGAACACCTGCAGCATCCACATCTCCACTTCAGTGGTGCAGCCCAACATCATGCCATTGTTCAGTTCCATAACAGATGTGATTGGGAGACAAATGCCTTCTACTGAGTATTGCTGGTTTTGCAACAGCAGCTGTAATAGATTAAAGAAAAGATCTGTCTAATGCCTGAGGGGACAATGGTCTACAGAAGAGAATAGGAGCATGGCAAGTGCATTAAGATATTATCAGCTTCTGCTGCTTTGGTGTTTGAGGAATATCTGGAGCTAGAAGTGTTGTCTCTGGTTCATTGTCTCCTCGTCAGTCTTTCTCCAGTTAAGTTCTGTAGCTCCCTTTTAAACCTGTGTGAGCTCCTAGTATGTATGTGAAGGGGAACAGATTTATATGTATGCTATATGAAAAAGTGTTTCCTTTTGTTTGCTCTGGGATTGTTTCTTTTTGGTTTATACCCCTCATTCTTATTCAAGAAAGAAACAGAATAGCTTTCATCTTTGCTAAGCAAGTCATGATTATGTATTCTATTCTCTATCATCTAGGTCTCTTTCTAGGCTGAAGAGTCCCAGGTTTGAAAGATCTATTTAAATATTAGCATGACAGGTCATGCCTTAGATGTCCTTGGCCTCAATCAGTGCATCTTCATCGTCCTCTTTTGTAGCATGTGAATCAGAAGCAGACATGTCATGACAAAATTGTACATAGTAGCGTAATACTTTGTTTTGGCCAGGGCAATGTTTATATTGGAAGCATAAAATTCCAAAGTTGTTTTTTCTACAGTTTGTACATCTACTCTGCCATAGTGAGGCCACATCTGGAGTATTATGTCCAGTCCTGGGATCCCTGGTTCAAAAGAGGCAAGGAACTACTGAAGAAAGTCTAGCAGAGGCTAGGAAGATGCTGAGGGGACTGGAGCATCTCTGGGAGGAGGAAAGGCTGAGAGCCCTAGGGCTGGTTAGCCTGGAGAAGAGCAGAGCCAGAGGGGATCTGCTCAATGCTGAGCCAGAGCTAAAGGGCAGAGGACAAAAGGATGGGGCCACACCATTCTCAGTGGTACTCACTGACATGGCAAGGGGAAATGGGCACAAACTGGAACATAGAAGTTCCATCTGAAGATAAGGAAAAGCTTCTTTGCTGTGAGGGTGCCAGAGCCCTGGCTCAGGCTGCCCAGAGAGGCTGAAGAGTCTCCTTCTCTGGAGAGATTCCAAGCCCACCTGGATGCAGTTCTGGGCAACTTGCTGTGGGTGACCCTACTTTAGCAGGGGACTAGATGATCCCTAGAGGTCCCTTCCAACAACACCATGCTGGGATTCTAGAATTCTCTGATACTGATAAATTTGCCCTGTTATGGAGCAAATGCTAGTTAGTGTGAACATTGTGAATCTGTGAAATGGACAATTTGAATAAAAGTCAAGGGTTTCTCTTGTGGTTGTGTCATATGGATTTTTTAGTTATTATTATAATTTCGTAGATTAGCTTTATTTCCACTTCAACTTCCTCTTTTTTTTTTTTTTCCTTTCCTCACTTATTCCAGGTTGGTAACCACATAGATGTGATAACTGCCAAATGGGTGGCCCAAGATGCTGGCATTGGGGCAGGAGTGGACTCGTACTTTGAGTACCTTGTTAAAGGAGCCATTCTCCTGCAGGACGAGGAGCTGATGTCCATGTTTCTAGGTGAGCAGTTTAGTTTCTGTATGAAGGGTCCCAGGATTGTCTCCTTGACTGTACCTGTAAAAACTCCACATGTGGTACTGTGGAAAAAAAGATGATGAAGACTCTAATAGGGTGCATTCAAGACTGTTCTTGAAGTGTTTGTTGTGATACTTGTGAACAATCTGTCATAACACAGAGTTACCCAAGAAAAAAAGGAGAGCTTTTTTTGCCTTACCTACCCATGTGTTTCTTTATAGAATATAACAAAGCTATCAAAAATTACACCAAGTTTGATGACTGGTACCTCTGGGTTCAGATGTACAAAGGAACAGTGTCCATGCCTGTTTTTCAGTCCCTGGAGGCATACTGGCCAGGCCTACAGGTAAGACCTGTCATACCAGTAGCATATGATGATTTTGTTCATCTGTCTTGGGTCTTTAATATCAAAGATAAAAATTAAACCAGCACACAGGAGGATTTTAAAGATTGTTTTGATCTCTGGTGAAATCTACAGCAGTATGAGCCTGTAGAAGAGCAGATGTTGCCTTTATCTATGGTCTGTAAAACAAGTCTCCCATTAAGCATGATGGGAGGACAGTTTTGTTGTCACAAGCTCCACTGACAGTGGTCTCATAATCCAGATGGGAACATGAAGCAGAAGAAAATAGTTCCACCTCTTCTTCCACCACCTAATAAGTGCTTTATTTGTGTGAATACTTCCCCCATTGAGAGGTTTGCTTTCTCATCACTACTTAACATTTAGTCTGGGACTTTGTTATTCCCACTCAAGTAGACTGCATGCTGTGATCCACTAAAAAGAATGTTGACTGAAGAAATCCAGGCTTTTGGTAACTGAAAATGGAAGATACTTCATATTACTGAGGCATGCAGAATGTGATCCAACAGCAAAGCATTACCTATCTCCTTAGTCCTACATGTTTTAAGGCATCACAGCAAAATATAACTTACACTATTCAGACCTGCTGAACAACTCATTTCTGTCATTATCTCTTCCTTTGGCTATAGGAGTGTTACTGCATCAATTCCTGTGCTGTTTCTTCTTCACCTAGTTCTGCTTTGCTGATTGTTTCCTCTCTCAGAGCCTGATTGGGGATGTAGATAATGCCATGCGAACCTTCCTCAACTATTACACTGTCTGGAAGCAGTTTGGTGGGCTGCCAGAGTTCTACAACATTCCCCAGGGCTATACAGTGGACAAGAGGGAAGGATATCCACTCAGGCCTGGTAAGCAGAAATTAAATCAAAAGGAGCATGGAGTCCTGGTGGGAAGATCAATTGTTAGCAACACTTGCCCTCCAGAAGTTCCTCACTGGCTTTGTTTGACTTAGCTCCTGCGTGTACTTTACCAGGCAAAGCTAGAGGGTTTGCTTTCTGCCATTCACTGAGGCAGGGCTGCCTTTCAAGGAGCAAACCATAGTGCTACTGTGTACAGGAGGCCTGTGAATTAATTGGGTTCACAATGTAGGATTTGGCTTGTTTACATCTTAGATTATCAGATGTGGGATGCTTTGAAGTTGTGTAAGATGTTCATGTGACTGCTTGTGTCCTTTACATTTAGGAAATGAAAGTGAGTATGAATGGATCACTCTAGTTCTGCTGAGTCTCTGACAAACTAAGTCTAGTTGCTCTAGTAAAGCTCAACATATGAGGAGTTATATATTGTCTGTGATACTGCAATTAAAGGATTTTGTCCTTTTTTTTTCTGATTTTTTTTTTTGCAACATTGACAAAAAAAATTCTCACCTGATGATTAGGCCAGCAAAACTTTGTAAGTGAGAACAATGAATTTCCTTTTGGTCTGAGTGTTCAGGTGACATCCACATTGGCCACTTTTACCAAAAATACTCATCAGCATTAACTTTCATATGTATTCTAGCATCCAAAAAACCCCATTTCGTTAGTAAGTAAACCCAGCACAGTGCATATGTTACCTACATAGAGCATTTCCACAGTGCTTGTTTCCATGCTGCTTTAGATACCCTGTTTCAAGAGGCTTACAGTGTTGTTTAAAAGCTATATTTGGGGGGTTAAATTTCTTAGTTGTAATCCTTTCTGGAAGCAGCTATTTTTTCTTCCTTAGAACTGAGTTTGAATCGTTCTCTCTCCCCCACATTGAATGTGGGAGGAAAGCATTATTCACTCTTACCTGAGCTGATGAAATCTGCTTAGAATGAATTCCTTTGTGTTACATGGTTAGTAAAAGCTAGTGTCTGTGCTTTGAGCTAGAGGAAATTCAAGGCAAGCTAGGCTATTTGCCTGGCCATCCAAAAGTGGTGTTCTTCAGTTAGTTCAAGGTGTAGCTCCTCCTCCCTGTGTAGGTGGTTCGGTAGTCTTTATGCCTGCAAACGTTTGGGGTTTTCTTGCAGAGCTGGTTGAGAGTGCCATGTATCTGTACCGTGCTACAAGAGACCCCACGCTCCTGGAACTGGGGAGAGACGTAGTGGAGTCAATAGAGAAGATCAGCAAGGTGGACTGTGGATTTGCCACTGTGAGTGCTACATCAACTGCTAATTCAGCTAAATGGCTACTGAAAATCAGCTTTTAGAAAGCGTTATGAACTGAGTTTTGCCATTGAGTCAAGTGATCACTTTGTTGAAAAATGACTTCTTTTTCAAACCAACACCTTGTATTTCACAGAATTGTCAGGGTTGGAAGGGACCTTAAAGATCATCTAGTCCCAACCCCCCTGCCGTGGGCAGGGACACCTCCCACTAGATCAGGTTGCTCAGAGCCCCACCCAGCCTGGCCTTCAAAACTTCCAGGGATAGGGCTTCCACTGCCTCTCTTGGCAACCTGTTTCAGTGTCTCACCACCCTCAAAGTGAAGAACTTCTTCCTAATGTCTAATCTAAATCTGCCCTCAATCTTCCCCCTGTCCTATCACTACCTGGCATCCTAAAAAGTCCCTCTCCAGCTTTCTTGTAGGCCCCCTTCAGATACTGGAAGGCCACAATAAGGTCTTCTTGGAGCCTTCTCCAGACTGAATAACTGCAACTCTCTCAGCCTGTCTTCATAGGAGAGGTGCTCCAGCCTCTGATCATCCTCGTGGCCTTTCTCTGGACACATTCTGGCATGTCCATATCTTTCTTGTAATAAGGAATATTTCTCTGTGGAGGTAATCTGGTAACCGGTGGTCAATGTTTCTGGTAGTAACTTCCCTCAGAGCCTGAACAGTGGGCCAGACTCTGTCATGGGCTGTTGCACCAGACCCCAAAACATGGGAAAGCATGAAAGCTTCTCCTGCCTCCTGTGTCTTGGTAGCTACTAGGTGTTCCAGCTCAGCAGGAAGGCTCATGTGCCCACTTTCTGCCTACCAGTTGTATGATGCTGCTTTCTCACTATGCCTTGAAAATCTGATCAAGCACAAGAACTTCAGTGAGTTACTTCTCTAAAATCATATAATAGAAGATTTCAAACATACAAACAAGTTCTATTTTACAAAAACTCCTTATAAATACTGGGATTTAGGCCTTGTGATTTGGGAAGTAGGTAAAAGCCTTATGATTTTTCTTTAGTGGGGGAAATGATGGGAAGCTTGCTCACTCATCTCCTTGTCCAGATAGGATGTGAATTTCTCCTGATTGTTAGTTTCTTCTTCCTTATCACTAGACTATGCTAATTCAAAGCATCTGGAACCTTGTTGATGTGTTTGCACACAACTTTTTCAAATATAGGGCAAAGTGGTGCCATTAATTGCCAGCTGCTTTTGCTTCTTGCCCTTAGCTCATAACTTACTGAGTGTGATGCAGCTAACCCTCTGTATTCCTTCTCTTGTAGATCAAAGACTTGAGAGATCACAGGCTGGATAATCGCATGGAATCGTTCTTTTTGGCTGAAACAGTAAAATACTTGTACCTGCTGTTTGACCCAGACAACTTCATTCACAATGATGGATCAGTCTTTGATGTGGTGGTTACGCCATATGGGGAGTGTGTCTTGAATGCTGGAGGATATGTCTTCAACACTGAAGCTCATCCTATAGACCCTGCTGCACTGCACTGCTGTAGGAAGCGGAAAGAAGAGCAGTGGGAGGTGGAAGATTTGATTAGGGAATTTTACTCACCAAAGCAAAACAAGAAATTCGCTTCAAAAAGAGCTTCTGACCACAGTGAAGGGGAAAGTGCAGAAGACTGTGAAGGTGCCTCTTCAGAGAAAGGTGGAGAAAAGAGGCACTCAAAGAAGAGCTCACACTCCCTCCTGACTTGCCCAAGTCAGTCTTTTAACTCTAAACTTGCAGTACTGGGGCAGGTCTTCTTAGATAACACCTGATTCCTAGTTTCATCATCAGTTTAAATTATTGAATTTGATTCAGACTCTGGGAATGTATTTTATAGTTTCATAATGGAAAGTGTCCTACCTCATAATGTGAATTGTATTCTGAAGTGAAACAGCTTCCCATTAAATTCTGCTACTGCTCCTTCATACCATGTGGTATGAAGTGAAAAAAAGGGCAACGGGCAGAAAAGTGATGGACTTTCTTCAAGCCTGCTGGAGGCTGAGGAATCTGGAGCAAGCACAAACTAGGTGTAGTGATTTGAGTGACTTAGAGATGCATGATAAATGAATGTGGCCAGTGAAATACTTCAGTAAAACTAGGTCAGTGCCCAGTTTGTGGTGATATAAGGTTGTTTGGAGGAACTATTGATTTTGTCTCGATGGTGCTTATACAATTACATGAAATCTGTGCTCCTGCCCTTCAGGAGGGGAAATCCTGTTGCAGTTGTAAGCTACAGTAAGAGACACTTGCAGCTTTGGACAGACAGGTATCTTGGAAGGATTTGTAACTTGTACAGGCACTTCCAGTTCTGTCCTCCTCTCCTTTCAGCAGGAGGGGCAGCTGCTGTTCTAGAAATACTGCATTGATCTATCAGGGAAAGTACTGAGAGAGGAGCACCCTAAAACTGAGGTGTTCTTAGACAAAGATGGAGCTTTTGTTAGTGGCTCCTTATAACCATGAAGTTATCTTTACCTTTTCCAGCTGTTCATATCTCACACACTGCTCATTGTCTAATCTGTAGAAGAACAAAATGCAGGCCTCCTCTGATGGCTTCAGTCAGTGCTCTGTCCTGGTTCTCTCTCACCATTGCCCTATCCATAAAATAGATGGACATCAAAGACTTAAGTGATAGGCTGTGGACAGCACAGGTCTCTAACCACTGCATTTTGGTGCCCTCACCACAGATGGTCCAGTACCAGAACCAAGGAGTAATAGCCTTAGGAAATAAGATCTTTCTTCAGCACAGTTGGAGCTGAAAGAACTCATCTGTCTACAGCTACTGTTCTACTGTGAGTAATTAGGTGAATCTTGATTAGCGCTGTGGGATGGATGAGTCAGAATAACACAATACAGCCTTAATTTTGGTTTGTTCCAGTATTAGAGAGCAATTACTATCTTACTAGAGACTTTATTTTAGCAAAAAGAACTGTGATACAATTTCTTAGGATCCTTACTAAGCCTTTTCTTTAACTGGAAAACTCTGTAACTTTGCCTAGCTGCTAGAGGGCAGAGAGCATGTTTGAGCCTTGGTAACGTGTACAAGTTACGTGTCCTGGTTTGAAAGGACAAATTGGGAAATGACCCTGTTAGGGACCTCCCCCTTTCCCAAAAAGGAAAGAAATGCTGCACACTGGGGGTGAGTTATAAAGAATAACTTTTTAACAGAGAAAAAAATACATAACAATGAAAATACAGAATGAGGTAAACCCTCCCAGTTCCCCTCTCACACCACTGGCCACCCCCCCGCTCGCAGTAAAACCTGCTTGGGTGCAGTCCAACTAAGATAAGGTGGCAGGTGAGATGGAGTATGGAGGAAACCATGATAGTGATGGGTGGGTGAGCAGACAAGAGATGAAGAGAGGGTCCAGCCGCCTGAGCACACTGCCGCAAGATGGAGGAAGGCACGCTTTCTCCCTCTCGCCGTCGTCTTCCGATGGGTAGGGAGCACCCTGCACTCCCCGCAGCGAAATCCTCTCCCTCCTGGTGGGGTGTTCACACTTCTGCCTTCCACACCGTGGTTGCATCGCAGCTGCATTGCCACTTCTTCTACTGTCACTTGCAGCTGCTCTGGGACTCGTGGGTGCAGGCTGTTGCTGCTGCTGCTGTTCCGGGGACTCACAGGTGCTGGCTCCCGCTGGTGGAAAGGACTACTCCCCATCGAGAGTTTACAAACAAACACAGTAACGGTCGGGGGGGGTGAAGGGGGGGAAAGATGGATACCTCCGGTCATTTATATACCCTATAACATTATGCTACTTCATAGGTGGTGTGCTGAGGGACAGATGGATGGTGAGATGAACTCCTTGGTGGCTGACTGTCCCAACAGGCATCAGATTCCATTCCCTGTATGTAAAGCATAAAAGATTCTGCTGGTAGTTAGAGCATGATGGATTCAGAATTACTATGCCAAAATCAGCTGGGGGGAAAAATAAAGCTAAAACTTGGGGTGTCCTGCTGTCTCTCCTCCTCCCAGGGGCCTCTCAATGAAGGATGTGTGGGAAGTGATGGCAGGTCTATTTTGGCATATTCCAGCTGGAGGAAGAGTTACAAGCAGCAATCTGGTGAGTACTTGGTCATGTTAACCAAACGTAGAGGGGTTTTGTCAGGAGTCCAAACTGAGATGTGTGTGTGAAACACAGATGGGTGGGGGCATTTTTGGATGGCTGACAAACAAGGCAGGTCAAGGCTGAAAATACCCCTCCTACACTGCATACTCCAAGCATCTTTCAAAGGCTGGAAGGAAGCTGTGGATTTTGGTTGAGTGGTGAGAGATAGCACAGAACCCAAATTTAGCATTTGGTGTTGATGCTATACTTGGAATTGTTTGGGCTTTCTTTTTTTTTTCTTCCACTCTAATCAGCCTGCAAAGCCTCAAACTTAAGGCCAGATATCCTGAGCTATTCTGGATTTGGAGAGGCTGTGGATTGATGAAAGATCAGACAAACATCTTGAGAAAGACTTTTAATGCAGCTAACAGAGGAGAACATACAGGAAAATGAGTCCGATTTTCATGTGAATTGCTGGCAAATGGCAAAGCACCATACCAAACAGCAAGAGGAGGGGCAGGGGAAGCACTGGGAGCAGCCTCTTGTATCTGAAGCAGTGTGAATCTCAGAATCATTAAGGTTAGAAGAAACCTCTAAGATCATCAAGTCCAACCATACCTAGCACTACCATACCACTAAACCATGGCCTTAAGTAGAGCATCTAAATGTTGCTTAAACCCCTCCAGGGATGGTGACTCCAGCACCTCCCTGGGCAGCCTGGGACAAGACTTAACAACCCTTTCAGTAAAGAAATGTCTCCTTATATCCAATCTAAACCTCCCCTGCTGCAACTTGAAGCCATTTCCTCTTGTCCTCTTGCTGCTAACCCTGGAGGAGAGATCTACCCCAATCTCACTCCAGCCTCCTTTCAAGGTAGTTGTAGAGAGAGATATGGTCACCCCTGAGCCTCCTCTTCTCCAGACTAAACCCCAGTTCCCTCAGCTGCTCCTCATAAGGCTTGTGCTCCAGATCCCTCACCAGCCTTGTTGTCCTTCTCTGGACATGCTCTAATGCCTGTGTGTCCTTTCTGTACTGAACTGAACACAGTATTCAAGGTGTGGCCTCAGCAATGAGTGTGCAAGGGAAAAGATTGCCAAGTTTGCATTTCTTCCAGAGCAGTGATCAGTGGCTTTCTGTGAACAGAGGCTTACCTAGGCAGCAAGTCATCCCTTAGCAGATCATGTTTTCTACAGATAAAAGTGTGATTGTTATTAAGCCCATGCATCATTCACAGGGTGAAGTGATATAAGATGGCATGCTATAAAACTTCCACCTGTATCACCTGGATGCTTCACAGCACTGGTTAGAGCTATTCAGCATCATGTTAATCCCTAGTGTCTTCATTGCTTTCTGTTGTCCCTTGTACAACAAAGAGAAGATAAACTGGAATATAAACTAAGCTCTGCATTCCAAGCAGTCATGATTTTGGGCTCTCATACTGTATGCTATGTTCTTTACTGTGTCACTGAGAACCGTAGCTGGGCTGCTTACAGCAGCTCTAAGCTGAAAACTGGCAGAAAGTGAGAGGGAGGAGGTGAGCCACTGGTGAGAGTTGTGTCTCTGGGGCCTTCATCACCTCTTGGGTCCCCCAGCGCTGCTGCTTGTCTATTAGTCAAGAAGTTGCTCCCAAGCATCTGTCTTCCCAATGTGTTATATCTCCTTTGACTTGTTTTATGGGAATCCTTGGAAGTGTTTACACTTCTGTCTTGGCGTGTAGGACAGCAACTGTCCCAGCTGTTTGTGAGTCTCTCCCCATCTTCCAGAGCAGAGCAGTTTTGTTGTGAAGGTCTGGCTGGTGGTCTGGGCTCTCCATGTGGTTATGAGTCTCCATTTTGTGACATTAAAGTGCTGGAGTGTCTCCAAAGAAGAGCAACAAAGCTGTTGAAGTAGACCCTTCAAGCACAAGTCTTGAGAAGCAGCTGAGGGAACTGGGCTGGTTAACTTGGAGAAGAGGAGGCTCAGGGGAGATCATCCCACTCTGTACAACACCCTGAAAGGAGATTGGAGTGAGGTAGGGGCCAGTCTCTTCTCCCAAGAAACAAGTGACAGGACATGTTGTGCCATAGGAGGTTTAGGTTGGATATTAGGAAAAATTTATTTGCTGAAAAAGTGGTTATGGTTTGGCGCATTTTCAGGGCAGTGGTGGAGTCACTACCCTTGGAGGGACAGAAAAGCCATGGAGATGTGGTGCTGCAGGACACGGTTTAGTGGTGACCTGGCAGTACTGGTTAACAGTTGAAGATCTTGAAAGGTCTTTTCCAACCTAAACGATTCTATGAGTATTTCAGCTGATTTAGACAGCTCCTTGGGTGCTGCACTACAGATTTCAGTTCTCACCTCAGCTGGTGGTAGTGAATTAATAGTAAAAGAAGTACCAGTAAAGCACATGTCAATATTTTAATGTAAATAAACTGGTGGGTCAGACCCAGTTCCAGACCCTCAGAGCTTGCAAGGAGCAACCCCCGGGCGGGCTAAGACTGGACAAGCCCGTGGTGCCTCTACCTCCGCAATGTCTGGTTCCCTCGTAGGGACGCCGGCTCAGCCTTCCCTTCTCGCCATGCTTCGCGGCTCCCTCCTCCTTCCCGGCATGCCCCGCGCTCCCTCCCGCCTCTCGGACCACACTTCCCGTGGTGCCCCGCTGCCGGCTGTTATCGTGGCGCACAGGCGAGGGCGCTGTGTCGCGCCCCTCGCGCCGTACAAAGCTCTTCCTGTTTGTCTCCGGCCGAGCGGAGATCGGCCATGGCCATGGCGGCGGCGTTGAGGGGGGGCGGCGGTCCTGGGCCCGGCGGGAGCCAGCGCGGAGCTCGCACCGCGGCCACCAACATCTTGGCGCAGCTGCGGCACGGGCAGCTCAGCGGCTGCGGCCTGACGCGAGGGGCGCAGGTAGGGGGTGGGGAGAGTGCCGGTGGCAGAACTCCGTGGCGGAACTCCGTGGCGGAGGGAGCCCGGAGCCCGGTGGGGGTGCTTACTGAGATGGGAGGTTGGCGCGGCTAGGCCCAGGCCTCTGACCTGGGGCTCCGGCGGTGGGACGGGGTCCGCCGCACTTCCTACCCAGAGCCCAGCGTCGCCCCCGCCGCCAGCCTCGGGTAAGGCCTACAAATCCGCCTCGGAGCCCAGGCCGAGAGGCCCGGCTTCGCGGCTTTTCGGCGGAGCTCAGGGCCAGCTTGAGCTGTCAAGGCTCTCCTGGAGCCCCTAGGTCGGGAAGAGCCCGGCTGGCCTAGTGGGGCCTGCTGCCAGTTCTGCTTGGTGGCAGCTTCTGGTAAAGTGGCCTCCCAATCTGGACCCGAGCGCTCTCTGGGGCTCCCTGTCCTCCTTTGCCAGCCTGGCTTTGGTCCTGGTCCTGGAGGGACGGCCCTACAGCCTCATGCGATGGGGAGGAAGGATAGCTCTGGGCCTTTGTGCTTCATTTCCCTCCAACTCATCGTCGGTCTCCCAGCAGATAAACTGTGGATTAGGACAAGCATTTGTCATGCTCTGAAAGAGCCATCGCCCTCCTCTGTTGCTTTGATTGGTAATAGAGGTTGTGACTTTCTCCTGCAAAGAAAGGAAGCTCTGCTTGGAACCGTAAAAGTGCACCATCAGCATTGATACATATTTAATGGGCAAAGGCAACCTCATGGTATTATGGCTCAGGAGACCTTTTGGCTCTGAAGTGGGGTAGGCTTTATGGTGTTGGCTTTCCATGAGGTTGTTCCAGGTCTGTTTCACTTTTGTCATCTTTTCCAGTGAATGATGCTGGGAGATACTGAGAAATTAAATCAAATTGTTAACTGAGGCTTGTGCTTATCACTGTGCTTATGTTGGATTTTTTAAGAAGCTCGCCACAGATAATGGTCTATTCATTTCTTTCTATGAAGAATAATTGGTATTTATTTTACAGATTAAATGTGAAATGGTGCAAAGACTTGACAACTGAAGCCTCGGATAAAGAACTGATGTTTGGGTGGTGATCTGTTGAGCTAAAGTATCTTAAAAGGGTTGAAATGGAATTAAAAATGGGATTTCTCCAAGTGGTTTTCACTAGTGCAGACAACAGTATTTTCCTTGATTAACAAGGATTCTGATATTTGTTCACCTTAAATGCCCATGACTCATCTGTAGCTGAGATAGGTAAAAGAGCAGGAGGTTACTTTTAACAGCTCTTTTTTCCTTACTGTACTGCTTGCTGACATACTAGTTTGGTTAATAGCGAAGAAAAAGCAAATCACGTGAATGAATTTAAACCTGAGGTTGTGTCTTTTGAATGATATTGTTTCTGTGGGATTTTCAGGAGTGTATTTCATGTTTTGTGTAGACAAAGCAGCATTTGGCTCACTAACATGCCTCTACGCTCCTGCTTTCTCGCTCCCCCACAACCACAGTGACAATTAAACCTGTAACAACATTGTACACCAACATCATCTGTTGGCATGCGACCTCTGCTCTGGGCCTTGGTTTGCTTGTGCTTTAATTTGGGGGTTTTGTGCATTGTTGGAAATGGCTGCTGAAGGAAATGACCAGGCTTTTACAGCCATTGAGGAGACTCCTCCTGGTTTTACCCTCCTTCACATACTACCCGAGTTTGAGGTGTTGTGGGGTTTTTTTTGTTGATGCTAGGGTTTTGGTTTTGTTTTGCTTTGCTTTGTAAGTGTCAGTATCACTGTGCAGCACTGAAAGAATTAAGTCTTGGATGCCTAAGGCTCCAGTGCTTCCTATATACTGTAGGAATGCATTTCTAAATCACCTAGTCTAAATCGTGGGGAAAAAAACAACTCCCTGAATGATTTTGAACTTTGTAAATTGTATGTCTCTGTACTTTCACCTTGAAGTAGCTTTTTGTTTCTGGATAATCTAAATATAAACCATTTTGATGTACCTTTTAAAGAAGTGTGAGGCAGTTTTAGAAGCTTTTCTCTTTTAAGATCTGGGTTTTTTATCAGACTGTTTCAAGTTTCCCTGTAGTTGACTCCTTAGTGGCAGTGTGATAGCCCTTGCTTAAGTTTCTCAGCTGATTTGCTCCTGAATAGCCTGAAAGCAGGTCAAGCTGCTGTGTTGGGGTCTAGAACAAGTTGGGAGAATGTCCTTTGAGCTCTTCCTTTTCTTTGCAAGGAATTTTTGGATCGTGTGCTGCATTGACTGGACCGTGGTATCTTGTGAGGAAGAGAACTTTTGAGGTCTTAATTCTCAGAGATTAGGAAATGCCATTCCTTGCTGTGGTGCCTGACATCTGAGTAGTGTTCTCTTGCAACATTGTCACTGCATTTCATCTTCTGATCTCTGGGAGACAATTAGTACCTGTGTGGGCAGCAATGGCACTTATTCTTAAATGAAGCTTTACATACTATTTTTAAGTGATCGCAAGATCCATTTTTGTATGAGGAAAGCTGGGAGTTATATGTGAGTTAGTGAAGATAATTGTTGAGAGGCCTACATCTGAAATTTCGTCAGTCTTCCAGGGACATAATGTTTTTGACAGCAATAGCCACCAGAGTATCTGGCAGTTTTGAGGCCACGTAAGGCTATGCAATCTGGAGGATCCTTGTGCCTTCTTGCTGTACTTGCCTGCCAGGAGCTTTTTGCCAGTTATCTCTTTGCTTTATTCTTTATAGCAACAAGTTTGAGGGATAAAGCAGATTTCAGTGGATATTGCCATTATCTGTTCACATATCCATTTTACCTATATTGCTGGCATCAGCTGCCACTCTGGATGCAAGCCTGAGTCGTTGGGATCAGATTGCATAACCTTGGATCAGGGTTTGTCCTAGCACTGAGTACAGAGCAAGTGAAAGCAACTTTCCAGGTACTGATGAATTAGAAGCAGCCCAGCTTTCCAGAAGTGACACATTTTCTTATAAGGATGAATACTGCTGGTGAACAGGCTGATCTGGAGTCCCTCTACTGGCACAGCCCCTCTGTGTGCACACAGGCACTCCAAATGAGACCTGGTGGGGTTTATGCTGTCATTCCTTGAAGGCAAAGGAGTATTTTGGCTCAGCTGGGATCAAACTCAGATCCCTTTAGCAAGAGGGTACACACTTTATCTGCTGCAAGCCAGCTGTGCAAGCATGTCTATAACATGAAATCAAAAGATCTTTAGGTGCAGCTATGCAAATCCCTGTAGACAGAGCAGTATAATAATGCACTAACCAGTGATTTTCTGGCAAACTAAGTGTGCCTCTGGTGCAGTCCCAAGAGCAGGTTGTCAGCACTGGTCTCACTCTCACAGAATTGCCAAGGCTTAGCTGATGCAATCTGAGTGGAAAAAAGGAGTCTGTTTTTTCCACCTGCATTTCATGATCTGCTATCCTTAGGAATAGATGTTTCCCTTAGCAGCATAGCCCCTGTCGACGCTGGAAAAAAAAATCTCTCTGGAAGGAACACATTTTCTGCCTGATTTCCAGCTCCTACCATTACAGGTTATCAACAGTCTGTAATAGTTTCCTAACTCTTGCTTTTCTATTCAGTTTTGTTCCCTCCTTACAACACTACTACCAAAAAAAAACCCCAAACCACCCAACAACAAACCAACACATTCACGTGAATGTAATCCACTTGAGTAGGTCTAATTTTATGGGTCTTAGCAGGCTTATAGCTCTTCAGTGGAGGACAGCTAGTGAGGCTTGGAAAGCCTGGATATGCTTTTTATAGAACAGAAACCTGTCAGACACTAGAAATATTCCAAAGTGGTACTGTTGGCCCTTAGGAGTATTCTTTTGTGTGACTGAAGATGAGTGGGAAGAAAGCTGCTGTACAGGTGATATCTCTTGCCCCTCTGCTTTTTTCCTACATATCCGTACAGATTTTGCTTTCTTTCAAAATGAATTAAAGAAGCACCTTGGGCAGTTCCAAGGAAAAAAATAATTCATGAGAAGTTAATCAACTAATATGTAAAACTTTATTTTTCTCTGAGAGTAAGATTATCAAAACAAACATTAGCATCTGTTACTGTTTCTTGGCAATATTACATTTATGGTTGGACTTGATAATCTTAAAAGTCTTTTCCAACCTAAATGATTCTGTGATGATTAATGTCCAAAAGGTTCTGGAGTGGTTTTGAAGTGCTGCTCGTGTTAGATCTGTGTTAGAGAGTACTTGTACTGTTCTTGGAAATGCTGTGGGGTGTTGAGATGTGTGAGACTTGTTCCTTGCTTTGGGAGACTTAGCTCTTCTTCCAGTGACAGTGAGTAGAGCAGCAGTTTGGGATTCGTGGGGATGGTTAGAACTTACTAGAAGCTGCAGCAGGTTTTCTCCTGGGACACTGTGTCTCTGGGTTTGTGCCTGGCATTTGGGTTGGCAGGAGAGAGGATGGTGGGCTCCATCCAAGGTTATGGAAGGTGGAGAAACAGTACTTCCAGGAAACCTGATCAGCTCAGCTCTTTGAAGGATCTAGGAGCTGAGGGAGGCTAGAAATAGGTGCTTTTACATGGAATTCTCCCAGCCTAATAGCACCACCAGAGTATATCTTTTATGAATAAAATTTTAGAAGGGGATGTGTTCTTCATCAGAGCTATGTGCAGAAGACTCAGCTGATGACTCCCCGTGTTGTTTGCTGCCCCTCAGCCACAGGGTAGCAGATCACAGCTTCTCCCTTGGAACACCTTCCAGAATCACTGTGTAGGCCACAAGTTGTGTTTCTCTAGTGTAAAAGGAAAACTCAGGGAGTCATTTGTCTTGGTTATGGGCTCTGTAGTGAAAAGTTGTGTGAGGAAAGGGACAACTCAACCAGCCTGAGGGATGTTTGTCAACAACTGGAAAGGAAAGCATCATAGAAATCTGGGATGATGGGACACTCCCCAAAATACTTAATAATCATTCTCCTGGCAGCCTGTCAGAGATGACTTCTGATGTCATTACCGTTCAGAGGAAAAACAAATATTAAATTGGACAAATATAAGTTTCCTGGGTTTGGGTTTGTTTTGTTGTTGTTTTTTTTTTAAAAGTACAGGCTAAAAGATTTTAAGGAAAGGATGTGAAAGGCCTTGATTTTATTAAGAGATCATCTGTTTCTTGAGATCCATAATCTTGTGCCTCTTTTTCCTTTTAAACATTCAGAATATGTGAATATATACTGCAGAAGTGGTCACGGAAAATAGTGGGAATGGAAATTCTGCCCACTTCCAATCTTAATAAATCATTGCCCCAAATAGATACAAGGAAAATTACAAATAACATGTCATAGCTGTAAAGTCAATCACTATAGAATCATGCAGTCGTCGTCGCCATGGCTAGGCTTCACGAACGAAGCTCCTGGGAGGGCTCCACCCATGCTCCTCATCAGCGCCTTTTCCAAGCATGCTGATAAAAAGGGGATAGCGGATAGCACCCTCGAGCCTGCACAAGGGATTTTTTTAGGTGAGACACAGCATGCGCAGAGCTGGACCCACCCTTTAGTCCTAAGGTTCATCTGCCAGGGCCTAGCAAGCTTGGACACTGGCAGCCAAGTCCTTAGGACAGAGGTTTAACCTCTTAGCTGGAAGGCCTTACAGGGCTAAACGAGCTCCATCTGCCTGGGTTTGGAATCAGAGTTGTCCCTCTCCTAGGATGACTGCCAGAAGGCTAATGAGCTCATCCTACCCATACAAGGATTCTAGGAACATGGGTATCACTCCCCACACTTTCCCAAGGTCAACAGTTGGACTCTATGATCATGGAGGTCTTTTCCAACCTTAATGATTGCATGATTCAAGCACAGGCTGAAAATGCCTTGTGGTCTCCTGTGGCCCCTGGTGCCATAACTGTGCCCACAGCAGAGGGAGCATTAAACTCATTGCCCACGGGAAAGTGTGGGGAGTGATACCCATGTTCCTAGAATCCTTGGATGGGTCGGATGAGCTCATTAGCCTTCTGGCAGTCATCCTCGGAGAAGGACAACTCTGATTCCAAACCTGAGCAGATGGAGCTCATTTAGCCCTGCAGGGCCTTCCATCTAAGAGGTTAAACCTCTGTCCTAAGGACTTGGCTGCCAGTGTCCAAGCTTGCTAGGCCCTGGCAGATGAACCTTAGGACTAAAGGGTGGGTCCAGCTCTGCGCATGCTGTGTCTCACCTAAAAAAAACCCCTTGCACAGGCTCAAGGGTGCTATCCGCTATCCTCTTTTTATCAACACGCTTCGAAAAGGTGCTGATGAGGAGCATGGATGGAGCCCTCCCTGGAGCTTCGTTCGTGAAGCCTAGCCATGACGACGACGAAGATGAGCCACCAGTGTGCGCAGGTGGCCAAGAAGGCAAACAGTATCTTGGCTTGCAACAACACTAATGAGGTAGCAGGACTAGTGCAGTAATCATCCATCCTGGGTTCAGTTTTGGGTCCCTCACTCCAAGAAGGACATTGAGGTGCTGGAGCATGTCCAAAGACGGGCAAGGTGAAGGGTCTAGAGCACAAGTTTTGTGAGGAGCAGATGGTAAACTGTGACTGTTTAGTCTGGAGAAGAGGAAGGTCAGGGGAGATCTCACTCTGTACAGCTCCCTGAAATGAGATTGGAGGCAGGTGAGGGTTGGTTTCTTCTCCCAAGTGAAAAGCAGTAAGATGAGATTAAACAGCTTCAACTTGTACCTGTGGTGGTTCAGGTCAAATATTAGGAAAAATTTCTTCCCTGAAAGAGTGGTTAAGCTTTGGCCCAGGCTGCCCAGGGCAGTGGTGAAGTCACCATCACTGGAACCGTTCAGAAAATGTGTAGAGATGGTGCTTAGGGTCATGGTTTAGTGGTGACTTGGCAGTGTTGCGTCAGCAGTTGGACTCTATGATCTTGGAGGTCTTTTCCTATCTTAATGATTCCATGATTCTATAACTACAAGAGATCTCAGGCCAGTAACAAATGTTTCAGCAGTGCTCATAACACAGTTATGACTGTGGGTAGGGGCACGGGCACCAAGCAGTCAGGAGGATAAGCCACTGCTGTTGGAGAGGCTGTGCTTGAAGGACAGCAGTCATGGGCTGGACATCAATAGGAAGTACTGTAGCAAAGTGGAGGGGAAAAAGGAAAGGGGAACTACATTGATCAAGGGTTAGATTTAGGTAAATGTTAGTATATAACTTAATACAATGAAGAGTGAGGTATTATAATAATTTATTGAACATAAGTGTTGAGATTTGTGTAGTGTCTTTGTTCAGCACTTTGTATACTTTCAAGGAAAAATATGCACAGAAGTTATTTAAACCTTGTAGTAGGAAAGTATTGCTGTTGTAGTTAGCAGTCTTTGGAATGATCTCCTGGGAAATCTTTTGGGAAAATTTGAAGTGGAAACCACTCAGTGTACTCTACTTCTCAGTCGTGGATGGGCTTGATGACACATTTATGACTCTGTATTTAAATCCTCTTGCAAGTCTTTGATTGCCTTTCCAGCAAAACTGAGCTACTATAGTGTTGTGGGGCATGTAAAAATAGGAAGTTTGTATCCCCTCTTTCATTCCCCTCCTTCTCGTAACAAATTGGGTTGTTTGTTTTTGAGCTGTGGGGGGTTGCATCAGGCACGGACCCACCTGGGTGTAGGTGGGGTTCAAACCCAGGACCTTTGTCTTGTGAGACCAGGGCTTTGCAGCTTAGCCACTGCTTACGGCAGGCAGATGTGTATGGCAGCCACGGCAGCCCCCACACCCCCAAGCTGTGGGAGCAGCTCCCTGGCGGCAGCCCTATGGTCCCCATCCCAGTGGAGCGACTGTTTGATGGCAGCACTAGAGTGGCAGCTGCAAAAGTCTGCACCAGCTGCAGCAGCCCTTGCCAGCTGTGGCAGGCCCCGCATCCTGGCACAGAGCAGCATGGAGACGCGCTGGGCAGTACCCGCTCTGCACAGACGGGGTAGACCAATGCTGGGAGCAGAGGAGCGGCGGCAGTGATGTGGCCCCAGCATGGAGATGGGTAGAATGAGTGGTGCGCCAGGAAGTACGTCATGTGCACGTCACGACGAACCGTATAAAATCTTGCGTGTTGGCATGAATCTCTTTCTCAGCAGCGCAGGGGAGAGAGAGGATCCTCCATCTTGATTGGGAGCAACACCACATGGCCGGGCTTTTTTCTTCATCCCATCCCTTCAGCACCTCATTCACCATCAATCATCCCAGCTTACCCCAGCCCATCACTTCTCCACCTCACCTCATTTGGACTATGTTTTGCAGGTTTCTGGCAGGGGGTGTGCAGGCTGCCATTTTCTAACGCAGCTTGGGAGGGGCTGGGAGGTTTACTGGTTCTGTATTCACTGGTTTTCTTTGTTAAAGTTATTCTTTATCACTTCTGCCTTTGAGTGTGCATCTGGTTGGTTCTATTTTTCTTCCTTTTCTGTGGGAGGGGGGCGGCTTCTTTTTCGGGGTTCCCCCAAAATTGTCCTCAAACCAGGTCATATAGCTTCAGCAGCCCAGCAGGAGGATATGGCTGGTGCTGGTTAGGGTCTGTTCACCTGGCTGGTGAACAGCACTCAGTAACTGCCAGTGTAGAACTGGCATTGTACAGACCATTTGGGGCCGTGATGTTGTTTGGGAGCTCTGTGCCTGGGCTTGAGCTGATGCATGCTGCCTTGTTTCTGAGGCCTGCCTGGAATAAAACTGATTCTGGAGAGCCACTGTATGCTGTCCCCTGGGCTTCTTGGTTTGTGATTAAGAACTTGAATGTGTTACGGCAAACTTCTGAGAAATGACTGTGTGGAGTCTTGGTGTTTGTACTGCTTGGTTTACTGCACCTGGGTGGTGGGGAAGTGGTGATGCTGGTTCTTCTTTTGGTTCTTCTTTTGGTTCTTCTTTTGGTTCTTCTTTTGGTTCTTCTTTTGGTTCTTCTTTTGGTTCTTCTTTTGGTTCTTCTTTTGGTTCTTCTTTTGGTTCTTCTTTTGGTTCTTCTTTTGGTTCTTCTTTTGGTTCTTCTTTTTGTTCTTCTTTTGGTTCTTCTTTTGGTTCTTCTTTTGGTTCTTCTTTTGGTTCTTCTTTTGGTTCTTCTTTTGGTTCTTCTTTTGGTTCTTCTTTTGGTTCTTCTTTTGGTTCTTCTTTTTCCCAGTAATTGGTACTTAATCTTCTAATGCCAGTAAGGCATGACAACCCCAGCACCAGCACCCATCGCTTGGCTAGATCACTTTCTTTTAACTGATGCCATTTCCTGCTAGGCTGCTGCAGCATTCCCTTCTTCCTAGATAGTGTCTAACTTCTCAAGCTTTGTGTGCAAGATTTCAGATAGTTTATCAAGCGCTATTCAGTGAATGAAGGAAAGTTCTGAGAAATCAGTGTTGGATTGCACTTACCCTGCTTGGATGAGACCAAAAAATTCTATTAAGAGAAAGGGCCCCTGAAAGATGCAGTGCTGAGTTTGTTGACTATTCAGTGAAGTCTGCTCAAAAAGAACAAGGACTTTGCTTATAAATGAAAACAATTGACTCGCTGCTATTACAGAAATCTTGAGATGCAGTTTTTAACCAAGATGGTTGTAAAGAAAGACAGCTCCATACAATCTAATTGAATTTTAATCCCTCCACAGACTCCAAAATCTTAGCATTGGCAAATACTGCCCTTCCACAATGGGAATAGCGAGAGCCAGGGTAGCCTCAGAAACACAGAACAGAGACCACAAGCTGGAGCTTGCAATGAAATGAGACATGTATTGAAGAAGAGAAAGAATAGCTTTTTTTTTTTTTGAGAGAAGATGAGAACAAGGAAATATCTGCTTCATTCTTTCAGCATTTTAGTTCTGAAAGATTTCTGAAGATCAGCAAAAGTGACAGTCTCACAGAGGCCAGGACAGGAAGAGGAAGACCTACTAGTACAGAAATGAGAATGGAGATAGGTCCTGCCCCAAACCAAGAAGTATACATGGGATTAGCAAATGGAATATGAAGTCCAGGACAGGATTTTCACATTGATTAAGGGCTTTTGGCCTTTTCTGAGAGCACTTGGATGCTGATTTCTTCACTGTGCTACTGGAACCTGAGATTGCAGCCCTTGCACATCATCTTTGCCTGTGGTATCTTCCACATCAGGTGGGGCTGGAGAGTTGGATTCTTTCCCTGGTATTTTGCTGTGCGTTCTTTGTGCTTAACTCAGGAATCAATCTGGTTCCTCCCACTGCTTGTGGAGTTGTGGACTCCTCCCACACCTTACATGGGGTAGTGCACTCTCTCTGTGCTGTGTATTAGAAATAGAGATGGAAATTTGTGACTTCAAAGGAGCTGACCCCATTACTCAGTCTGAATGATGAGAAGCCATTTTGACTTTCTGGTTTGGCCGTGTCATTTCTTGTGTGAATGGCCTCCTTGGAAGGAATTCTGTGGTGTTCTCCAGCAGTTCTGGTTGATTACTTTTCCCTGTAAGTCAGAAAGCAGAGAAAAATTAAAAACTGGAGAGGGTTTTAGGTCCCAGGTTGGCTCATGCCACTTCACCCTGTCTAGCAAGAAAACTTGATACTTCCAAGAACCTTGGAAGTTCTTAGTTATGTACAAATCTGGGTATTTCATCAGGAAAAGTACTCTGGGAAGCTTAGAAGGAGGGTGGGGACCCAGTTTTCTTGTGCTTGCATCAGTTGTCCGGTCTTCCTGTATGCTGTCTAACAAGCAGAGAGAAGGGTTAAATAATCAGAAATTGGGGTGTATCTGCGTATAATTGTCTAATCAGGAATTGAATAGTCCTTTGGAATTGTACACTGAGGTGTATCCGAGAAGGATGTCTTGACTGAAACAAAAAGAAGCAAGGTTTTCTGGCTGTTAACTATTAACAGTGGATGTTCAAGGAGGTTAGAGGGAAACAATGCAAGTTAACTATGGAAAGGTTTGGGGAATGACTTAAGCTGAATGAGAGCACCTTAGGGGTTTAGGTTTAGGAGTAAGAGAAAATCCACAAATCCTTCACTGAGATGCAACCGTGCTGCCCTGAGGATCCCTTTAGATTTTTCCTTTTTTAAAAAAAAATTTATTTGGAGGGCACAGAAAAATTCTGTAAAACCAGCCTGAACTCCTGCTGGCTTTAATGACTGTGTACAAGGATCAGGTGCAGAATCCCAGTATGGTGAAGATTGGAAGGGACCTCTGAGGATCATCTAGTCCACCCCCCCTGCTAAAGCAGGGTCACCCAGATCAGGTTGCCCAGGATCACATCCAGGTGGGTTTGGAATTGATCCAGAGAAGGAGACTCCACAGCCTGGACCAGTACTCTGGCACCCTCACAGGAAAGCAGTTTTTCCTTGTGTTCACTTGGAACTTCTTGTCATCTTGTTTGTGCCCATTGCCCGTTGTCCTGTGGCTAGACAACACTGAGAAGAGTCTGGCCCCATCCTCTTGCCCTGTGCCCTTTAGCTCAGGCTCAGCATTGAGCAGATCCCATCTGGCTCTGCTCTTGTTCCAGAATAACCAGCCCCAGGGCTCTCAGCATTTTCTCCTCACAGAGATGCTCCAGTCCCTTCAGTGTCTTAATGGCCCTATTTTGGGGTTGGTCTAAGTGCCTTTGAATTATCATTAAGGAAGGGAGTTAAGTTTTGGTCATCAGTGACTGGATGGTGAACTTTAATGAAGAGCTCCTCCTTTTCAGCATCTGCTGGCAGTAACCTGGGAAAGTTCGTGTGCCAAAACATCTTCTGTGGATTCTAAGTAGAATATTTCTTTGTCTTGTGCTGATAGTTGTGGGGTTTTTTCCCAGGGGTAAAATATAGTGATGAATATTGAGAGTTAATTTTTTTTTTTAATTGAAGAGGAAAGTTGGAGAAAGTTTGCATAATTGGAGTGGCAAATGCTGAGATGTTCTTTGTCATGGTTGCAGTCTGCTTCCCAGAGGGTAATGCCAGTGGTGGTATTCTACTGATTTAGTTGTTGGTCCCCGTTTATAACCAGCCCAAGACTGCAGAGAAAATTTTCCCTGTATCTTTGACATGTTCTTCTGGAACCTGCCTGTAAATCTTTGTGGTTTGGGTCATTGCTGTGACAAATGATGACTTCAGCGACTTGGCTGATGAAATACTCGTTACTAGCCGAATGTAATGAGTAACGAAGCCTTTCCATCGTCATTGTTCTGCCTACCTTAGACTGCTGTAACAGTTAACAGTGTCAAGGGCACCTATTTCCTCATTCGGTGACCTGTCAACTGGGGTTCTACTAATGGAATTATTTAGAGGCTGATGTGTTCCCAGTTTAAAACAGATGATCAGTGTAAAAATATGGAATGAGACAAAGTACTTTAAACATCATCTGCTCTAAGCTCTGTCCTGCTTAAGATCATAAAATCATTAAGGTGGGAAAAGACTTAAGATCATCAAGTACAACAAAACAGGTCCTTAAGCACCATATCTACATGTGTTTTGAACCGCTCCAGGGATGGTGACTCCACCACTGCCCTGGGAAGGCTGTTCCAAAACTTAACTTCTTTAATGGAAGAAATTTTTCCTAATATCCAACCTAAACCTCCCCTGATGCAACTTGAGGCCATTTTCCACATCCTATTGCTTGTTCCTTGGGAGAAGAGACTGACCCCCACTTTGTTCCAGCAACTGTTCAGGGAATTACAGAGAGTGAGAAGGTCTCCCCTCAGCCTCCTTTTCTCCAGGCTGAACAAACCCAGGTCCTTCAGCTCCTTGCAACACTTGTGCTCTCGACCCTTCATCAAATTCATTGCCATTCTTTGGACACACTCCAGCACCTCAATGTCCTTGGAGTGAGGGGCCCAAAGCTGAGCCCAGGATTCGAGGTGTGGCCTCACCAGTGACAAGTACAGGAGGACAATCACTGCCATAGTGCTGCTGGCCACACTATTGCTGATGAAAAACAAGATGCTGTTGGCCTTCTTGGCCACCTGGGCACACTGCTGGTTCATGTTCAGTACTTTGACCATCTGTAAAATTCTGCTGCTACCAATCATGAGTAAATGCTGCATGGAAAGAGGAACTGGATTTTGTAATGATACTCTCTGCAATAAACTATTTTTCTGAGATACTGTGATATTCTGGGGAGATGATAATGTTTTCCTGGTTATGAAGCATTGGGCACATGGGAATTACATTCTTCCTTTGTTGCAGATCACAGAGGCCTTGTTGAAGGAAAGAGATAAACAAGCAAAATGGAATGGGATTCCCTTACTGTTGCAGAAGTTGTATGAACATAGCCACCCAAACAGCGATTTCTCCCAGTGCCGAGGCATCTTAAAGGTACTGTCTGCACTGCTGGCCCTGAGAGCTTAAAGTTACTCTGCTGTTGCTTTCTTTAAAGGCTACTGCCATCCTATTTTAACTAATTTTTTTAAACTGTTTGCATGATGGTGTCTGTGAATTGGCTGGTAGAGGAGGGAATGCATGTAATTGATGAGTAGATCATACAGATAATTGGAGACAGTAGGGTTTATACTGATGAACGGGGTGGATTTAATTAACTTTTCTATTTTTACTGCATGCAGGAAATTTCTCCACTTCTTTCAAGGGAAGCCATGGCATTTGTTACAGAAGATAGAAAAGCTGCTCAAGAGTCCACTTTCCCAAATACATACACGTTTGATTTGTTTGGAGGAGTCGATGTAAGTGTGGTGCGTTGGGATTTTTGTTTGTTTGATACTGTTTTTCCAACGATATCAAAAGACTTCTGCATGGTAGTCATGCCACTGAGAAATATGTAAGATCTTTGAGACCTCTGAAGCTTCTAAATGCAAGCTACAGAATGATATTACCAATTTGATGTTAAACATTAGAATTGTGCCTGTTTCTGTTAATCCAAATGTGGTAAAGATCTGTTTTCTGAGGTATTACATCATCAAAAATGAGGGCTTTCCTTATATATTATGAGACCTGACTGTTTCTACAGGCAGTCTAATATTAAACTTAAAGGTGAGAGCTCTAGGTTCTCGATGGAAGCAATTTCAAATGATTTCTAGTTATGAGATTAAATACTACAGTTTGTACTAAAGCACTGAAAATTTCCCTTACCACTGGAGGGCATGTGGAAGTTTTGAAGCACACTGGAGCCCAATCTTAACCAGGTTGTCTGTGTTTATTGCTGGCATGCAGTGTGAACTACTTTATCTGTCAAAAAGCTTTTAAACAAAACTGCAAGATGTCTGCAGACATTCTGACCATTTATTTTTTGGTTATTTGTTTTAATTCTGTGTCTTTTGACAAAGCAATTTTTTGGAAGACCCAGATAAAATAGCCTCCCCCTCCCAGGATAAAGGAATAAATATATAATGAAAACACATTCACACCCAAGGCAAAGTGATAAAGAATAACTTTAACAAATAAATATATATATAACAGTGCAATATAACAATGCATAAAAATGTTCTTGATATCCCTTGTTTTTAAAGGGAACTATTGATACTTGGTATAGAAGTGCTTTCAACATAGGAATGTACAGGATAAATGTGTGTGTGTGTCAGTGTGTGTTGGGGGGAGTTTGGTAGGTTGGGTTTTGTTGGTTGGGGGTTTCATGTTGTAGGGGTTGTTGTTGTTGTTGTTTTGTAGGGTTTTTTTCATTGGGCTGGAGATGGTAAATATCAGATACACTTTAATTACCTGCAGACTGTTGCAGACTTGTTGCCGTTAGTGTTCTTTCCCAGGAGAAGAGCAGGTAGCCTCATCCTAGCTGCACAGGGACATCTTTAGATGCTTATCTCAAGTATTGAGCCTTGAGGTGTGGATTCTCCTCCTAAAATATAAGCCATTAATATGAGCACTACATTACTGCTGCAGTCATTTTTCTCTACCCTATTGATGCTACAGCTGGTATTACAAATATTGCTGGAAAATGTATATTCCTCTTGAAAGTTGCCCATTTATTTATTTGTCAGTGCATAAAATGTGGACAGTGCCTCCAGTGTTGTCAGATATTTTCCTCTGTGTCTGGGTAGATAGTTCATTAAAAGAAGGGTAAAATTAAGTTGGGATAAATAAGAGTCAGTTGTGAAAGGTAAGTATATTGTCAGCTGTGTGATATGATAGCCGGATGTGATAGCCATCCTGGATGTTATCTGGAGGCATGTAGAATTACATTCTTTGCAGACCTGAATTCTTTCAGATTTGTCAGTAGGAGATTGTTTTATACAACTGTTATTATTTCTTCAGGTTAAATGCAGCTGGTTTTGGTCAGTGTCATTTTGATACTGGTGGGGTTTTGGTTGCAGAGCTTCAGTTACTCTCCTGTGTGACTTCACCAGAGACAGGACTAAGTTTGGATTTGTCACTGACAAGTTGGTTATTTCTATGTCAGTGAGTATTCCCTTAATTCTTCTCCTTCTTGTTACAGCTTTTAGTAGAAATTCTCATGAGACCAACTCTTATTACACAGAAGAAACAGAAAAGTAAGTAAATAGTTGTTTGGTTGGTTTTTTTAATTCTTACTTGTGTCCTTATTCAGACAAATGATTCTATTTTTCTGGTACTCCCTTTCCATACAAGCAATTTCCTCTTCCTAAAGGAATCATTGGTTTCTTTGTACTCTGGAGTACTCATTTGTGGTGGGATTTAGGATAGTCACCAGTTGCAAAGCACAGCTCAGGAGTATTCATGCACTCAGCATATCATAATGCAGTAAATATGCAGTCACTGGAAACTTTTGTTGTTCCTATTACTGTAGCTACAGTTAAAAATTATTAATAAGAAGCTACAGAACATTGTTCATGTAATGGGAGTTGCAGAGATTGTGAGATAAGGGAAAGTGTGCTATTTTCCTGACCTAGTCCCAGTGACTGCTAATTTCCCTGGTGCTGTAAGGAGAACTTGCCAGTGGGGCACAGTAGCTTCAGCACAAGTTTCCTGTGGAGCAGCTCTGGTATAGTGTTGTCATTTCTCCTCTGTGGTTCTGCTAGTTCCCTAAACCCTTCAGAGGAAAGGAAATGTCATGGTACACTCCATGCCTGTCAGCCAGGGAACTTCAAAGGTGAAGTAACCTCAACTTGAGCTAGAGGCAGCTGTTGTATGTCCATACTGAAAACATATTTTAAATATTAAAATGCTGGAGTAAATCAGATTGAAAGCTTTTCTGTGAATTCTGGTGCTCCATTGAGAAAACTGCATGAACTGCATGTGGGGTTTTTTCCCGTGCTTAATAACTGGAATAAATATGTCTCAGCAGTTTCTCATATTGACAAACTTCAAGTTGATTTGTGATATTTTTCCTAAAATACTGTTTACACCCCTGTTGTTTTCTTTTTTGTGTGATTAAGAAGTGCATTAGAGGACAAGTACATTCCTCTTTGTGGTCCTAGGTAGTGCTGATAGCAGTCTTGGCAGAAAGGATGTGAACGGGTCAAGGTAGAGGGTGTTTCTCTGATTGCTCTCCTTCAAGGCATTTACATGTAGGATCTGAGCTAGCCATTAGCCTGGAATTCTCACCTGTTTGAAAGCTGTGCATGGCATTACTGTGGGCATCAGTGTTTCTTGGCAATGTCTAGCTAGTGAATGTCTGTTTTCTCCTTTGCAGTAAGCGATGACCTCATCAAGGACTGTTTAAGCATACTGTACAACACTTGTATATGTGTAAGTGCAACTGCTGTGAGAAAGTGTTCTGCTGGTTGTGTTTTACATGTGCCACTTGATAAGACAACATACAGACTCCTAAAAGCATGATGTAAACTTATTCTGAAACTCTTCATTACAGTTCCTTTAGTTAAGGACTGCCCTGTATTTTGGTGTGTTACTCCAGTAATTTCTGTTTTCTTAGCCACATTGTCAAGTTTATATCCTCTTGTTTGCTTTCCTATGGAAATACAGATACAGAAAGATCCAATGTCAGTCTTTGTTGTATTCAGACTTAAAACTTCACAGTGGAAATGAATGCCTACAAACCTGAGCTACAGCTAGTCTTGTTGAGCAGTGGTGTTGGCAAAGTATTCTAAGTTTGATCCCGTAGCTCCTTCATGTGCAAAGTATTAGTTCAGTTCAGTTGATGGCAGAGCAGTGCTAAGGTAGAGGCTGGGTTAAAGGCCTATGAAAATACTTTGCCATTAAAATTCTGAAGCTAGAAGTGCATGGCTCAGATTATCCATGCAAGGAATGCCCTCAGTATTGTTTACTTAATCCCACATTTTATGATGTCTAACCTAGGGAGCATTGTTTAACAGAAATTGGAAGCGGAAAAAAGGCAATTACTGGGTTGGAGCTCTTCCAAAGATGACAACCTCATCTCCAGAGCTTGAGTCTTACCAGATCATGTTCTTACTACTAAAGTATCTGTGTACACGTGGGAGAGGGAAGAGAGGGAACACTTGACTTTCTTTTTTAGCTACAGGTAGTGTGTTATTTTTTTGCAAACTGTGGATAGCATAATATGCTAAGAAACAAGTTTTCAAGTTTGTTTTAATTCACTGCTCTCTCTTGAGTGAGAAGTGTTCAGGATCACAGAAAATGGTGTATGTGCAGTATTAATTATGCAGACAGTTTTGGGAAGTATCTAAGCTAGTACAGTTCTGTGAACACTGGTCAGACATATAGAACAGACAGCTTTGCCAGCAGGAAGGATGATATTTAATTCCAGAAAAGACTGACTGTGCTGTCAGCAGAGGTCAGAGTGTGAAAGTTGGCCTTAATGAACTCTGTGAACCTGAGTTCTTGCTTTAGCATGACTTTTGGGTTCATCACTGAGTTCATTAGGGCCAATGCTTGATTCTGGTTGCTCAGACTGTGCCCAGCTGAGAGCAGTGCTGACAGTTCAGGAGGAATCAGGGGACTGTATTTATATGCCATTAAATGGAGCTGATTGCAGTTTGTCTGGGAAACCAAAGCCAGTCCTCTCTGATGTATTTCTAGGCATGCAGTGTTTAATTTTAATTCAAGGCAAGTAAACAACTGCCTGGAGACGAAGCCTTTTATCCTGGAGCCTGTCATTTTAGCAAGTGTCATGTAAACTTCAGGCAAGGACTGCAGTTAGTTTTAGTCACCATAAACACAATGTTTGCTGTTTTCAGAAATAGCTGATTAGATAGGGTATTGTCTGTTGAACTGTCCTGCATGTGCCTCTAATGTAAGACTTCTCCAGGTGAGCTCTTACTCTGGTTCTGTGTGTGCATTTGCTGCTTTCTAGACGGAAGGAGTGACAAGGCGATTGGCAGAGAGAAATGACTTTGTGTTGTTCCTGTTTACACTGATGACAAACAAAAAGACATTCCTACAGACTGCAACACTCATTGAAGATATCCTGGGTGTTAAAAAGGTTAGTTACTGGCTTCTTAATCCTATTTGTGTGCCTTTTCAGGCCAGTGTAGAAAAGACAGCTGTTTCCTTGAAATGTTGCTGAAGATGATCCTCTAAGGTAGCATTCTCAGTTCTTGTTGCTTATTTGAAACCTGACTGTTCACAGTGATCATGAACTTCAATCACATTTCATGCAGAAGCCAAGTTATGCATGTGGTGTCATGCCTGTAATGCTTTTGCATCCCTCACAGAGGATGAGGGGGTGTCAGTACCTAGCTGTCACTAAAGTGCAACCAGTATTTCAAATAAAGAAAATAAACCTCATATAAATTAATTTTTCATTCTTGCCTGATTACACTTCAGATATTTTAGTAGTCTTCCTGACATCTGGAAGGCTTCCTGTGCTGCTCTTTTACCTTGGGATTTGTCACCTCTCTGAGCAGTTGTAGGCTGGGGAAATAGAGCACTTAGGTCTTCTGCAGAAACTAGCTTTTTGAGCTTACTTGCCAGTATTGTTACACCTTAGTGCCCTGTTGTGAGCCCAGTAAAATATGAGATGTGTAACCCTGGGAAAAGCCTGAATGAAGTATGTACTTCTATGTGCATTTTGTGGAGAGAGTAAGGATTCTGTAACTTGTTACTGGTTTTGTAAAGTTGAGGATTATTTACTTCCTGAGATAGGAAACTAGTTTATCTGAACATAAATTCTTTTGCTGAAAACATCTCTGTATTAAGAAGATCTTTAATGAAAAAAACTGAGAAAAATAATTTAAAAGTTGGTTCTCATCTGTGAGTTTCAGAGAAAATACAGAAATGAAAAAACAAAATAGAAACTTTCTAAGACTTAAATGTGATTTGTCTGTTGAATTAGGTTGTGTAGTGTTAGTTCTATTTTTAATTTTGAAGAAAGGCCCCTAAATTGTATGTAAATACTTAGTCTTTAAAATATGGATGTCTGTTTTCAAACTGATAAACATAAAGGGACACCAGTTGTAAATCACAGCTCTTTTCAGACTCTTCACTTGTTACTGCCTGCTTGCTTCTCTTTTACTAAGGGTGAAATCCCATGTGGATCTCCCAGGGAAGAGCTGTGTCTTGGTTCAATTTTTGAACATCCCATGTGATTTACTCAGTTGATGTTGCCTCCTCCAGGAAATGATACAACTGGATGATATTCCCAATCTAGCCAGCCTGGTGTCCAGTTTTGATCAGCAGCAGCTTGCAAACTTCTGCAGGATCCTTGCTGTCACAATTTCTGAACTTGACACAGGAAGTGATGACAAGCATACACTTCTGGCCAAAAATGCCCAGCAGAAAAAAAACTTGGGTCCCTCTCGAGCTGAAATTAATCAAGGTATGTGTTACACTGTGAACTAACGCAGAAGCATCTCAACAGGGCGTAAAGTTTCCCTCTTCTCAAAGTCACATCTGCAGCCTATGTTCCTATAGGATACTGGAAGTGTTCTGTCTTACAAAGCTTTTTTTTTTTTCATTTACTTTCACCAAGCAGTTTCCTGGAAACAATCTTTTCTGTTCATGAAACTTTGTAGCTTTTGGTTTCATATGATGTTGGTAGTTAGGTGAGTTAATTTTTGTCATTTCAGCCATCTCTGATGAACTGAGTGACTTAAAATAGTTGGGTTTGTTTTCTATCCCTCGATCACTTCCATTGCCCTCTGTTCAGCAACTCTCTGTAATTCCTTGTCCACCTTAAAATATGAATTCCTAAACTAAAACTCCATGCAACGTGGTTACTGTCAGAGCAGTTCCCTCTCTCATTTTATCTGACGTTGTCCTGAGCAGGGTGCCTGTCTTTTATCAGCAAGGAGTATGTGTTTAATAATAACCATGTTGCCTGCAGTTTCCCCACAGCCTTGAGTCTGACCTTAACTTTCCCTTTATTTTGCTGAGTACTTCTCTTATGCAGAAGTCTTGCCTAGAAGGATTAGTATGAATTTAAGAGATTTAAATCAAAAAAGTGCCCTCAAATATAGAACCTGCTGCTTTCAGCTCTTACTATGCTGAAAAGCTTTTTGGCTTCTGAAGCAGATGTTTGCATAGACTCATGCCAAGCAGTGTTGGGAAGTGCAGAAAGGGAGATTGGAGATGGTTCTCCCATCTTCTATCATTTTGTGTTGGCCATGAACATCAGAGCTCAGTTTGTAACGACTGCCACCTCTGCAGCACCCAGCAAGAGACAGGTGGCATAACACTCTCTGCTCTTCACAGCAGAGAGAAGCTGAGAAACTTTCAAAGGGGTGTGTTGTCTTCTGCCCTGTGATTGCCAGAGCTTGCTTCCAAAGAGCAATGGACAAGTATGTGTCAGCGTGGGTACAAAGTTTAATTTAGATTAGTTGAACTAAACAAGCTTGGATCCTGCAGAGCTGAACTTAGCCAAGCAGATGTTTAACTAATCATTTTTTATTTGCACAATTAGAGACTGTATCTAAAACTGGAAAGCATATTCCATTAGAAAAATTTTATGAGGGAGCTTATTCTTTCAGAGATGGTGCCAATGGTCAGAACCTTGCAGCTCTTTCGTGCAGCATTCGTGGCCAAATTTTGTTCTTTTGTACTTGCATGTGCAAGTGTGTAGTGAAGTGAAGACTGCACCATGCATCTATAATGAACAGACCTGCAATGATGTTATTCTTTGAAAACCTTAGGACGAAACGCAGCTCCTAGTACCTCTCAAGCCCCCCAAGTATTTTACAGACCAGTGACTTTTGTCCTTGAACTGCTGTTTATGAGGGTGCAGTACCACAACAATTAAAACCCTTTAAGTTGGGGCTGCTGTCATGTGTTCCCCAACTGGTTTGCTCCATCATGAATTAATTTAGGGAACTAGTACTTAAAAGCTAACAGCGTTCCAGTGGAACTAATTTTTTCTAGTGTAACTCCAACACAGACCAGTTTAACACTGATTGAATTATGCCTAAGGTATGCATGTTCTCTTCCAGTCCTTAATAGGAGAGTGCACTGACTTCCTTCTTCTGATCTTTTAACCAGATGTAATTTGTTTCTGTGTACTCGTCTATACTACTAAACTTGATGTTTTGATGTCTTATGGTATGGAGAATTTCAGTGATCTTAACTTGTAATAAAATGATCTTTCCTTTTCAGCTACACTTTTGAATATTCCAGGCTTCATTGAGCGATTGTGCAAACTGGCAACACGGAAGGTGTCTGAAACGACAGGCACTTCCAGCTTCCTGCAGGAGCTGGAAGAATGGTACACCTGGCTGGACAATGCCCTGGTACTTGATGCTCTCATGAGAGTGGCAAATGAAGAGGCAGAGCAGAGCAGTACAGGTACCTGGTGTGCATTCCTCTAGCCACCATTAGCTGATGCATATTGTAATCTTCAATGTTTGCCCTGTATTGCTTTTCCTGATACTAATTCCCCTTTTCTTGCATGAAAGACCAACGTGTCAGCACATAGGTCTGACTCCCATTTTGTTCTCATGTAGTACTGATGCTTTTCATGAACTAAAGTTGGCAAAAAGAAATGTCCTACAGCAAACTGTGCCCTTTGCACACCCAGATAACACTATAACACTGTACATCCTCAGCACTAATCTCCATTGGTTGCCAAAAATAACACAGCTGAGGTAACTGACTCCACTAGTGTTTTGCTCTAAAACTTATGCTAATGGCTTTAGGTTCATACCAAGCAAACAGTCCATTCTTTGAAAAGGAAAGGTAGCTCCAGCAAATTAAGTTTATTGGAAAAAATTTGTTTCAGGCGAACGTGTGGAAATGTTCACGCAACCTTAGGAAAGTGCTTTGAAGCAAGCACATGGTTTGTTTCTTCGCCCTGAAGTATTACATCATTGCAACGTACATATTGTAGAACTCAAGTAACATCATGAGAATTATCCCAAGATTTTTATAACTAAATCTTTGCTTCTGTGCTTCTTCGGAAAACTTTCTTCCTTATCCAGCTTCTCAAGTTTTGTTGTAATTAATTACTAAAACTTCTGAAAATATACCAAAAAAAAATAGAAATGTGTGAATGCTCCAACAGCATCTCCCACATACCTTTATAGACACCAATTTGGTGGGAGCTGGAGAGCACTTGGTGTTTTGGAGCACAATTCACAAGGCAGTTTTGTTGAGGTGAAACATGCCCAGTCATAGCTCTTGACCCACAACATCATCAGCAGGCAAACCTAGATATGCTTTCCCAGAATATGGCTCAGTCTCCATTGGCTTGTGGCCTAAGGACTTCTGAGTCAGAGGTGCTGTCTGTGCCTTGTAGCCTTTGATGGTTTCCTTCCTTTGCTTGGTTACTGTTTTCTTCCCATGAGTTCAAAAAGCATTCCTGTTATCCTGAGGCAGGGCAGTGTGGCACTTCATTATGTATTTTGTGAGGATCTAACTCCTTTCTGAACTGCAACCTACAGATTTCACTGTGTCCTTATTTACTTACTGTCTCTGTGTCATTCATGATTTCTGTCATGTTTTCCACTTGCAGTCATGGTTTATCCTATTTCCATCCTTAGTATCATTTAAGATGAGGCTGTGCAAATTGTTTAACTACGGCCTCAATATACTGGTACTAAGGTATGAAATGGAAATAGACTAATAGTAAATGCTTCTGATAATCTCACCCCTACTTTTATTACCTTTTCTGCCTTGTCCTTTCTGTTGCAGTAGTCATATAGGTGATCCTACTTTAATACCATTTAGCTTATTATAGAAAAATTAAATCATTTCTAAAAAAATCTAATTTTATCTCCTCTAAAGTTCCAGCTTTATTTTTTTTTTCCTTTTCTGTAGCATTCAAATTGGTTATTTGTTTTGAGTTGAGAAGAAGATTCAGGCAAATATGCTGGTCTTACCTCTGCAGTGTTTCACTGTAAAGGTAGTAACTGTAAAAATCCTTTGCTGTTGAAGCTGCCTCAGGCTCACATCTTTGCCATCTTGTTCAGAGTCTTCAGATGAAAGTGGATTAGCCAATACCTCAACACGAACACAGCTTCCACAGTCCATGAAGATCATGCATGAGATCATGTATAAGCTGGAGGTGTTGTATGTTCTCTGCGTGCTACTCATGGGGAGACAGAGGAATCAGGTGAGCACTTGTCACACGTGGAGAAGTTGATGTCTCTTTAAACCTAAATGCTCGTTAATTAGGTCATAGACACAGAAACAAGAAGGGCAAAGCTCATGGTGTAATGCTGGGCAAATCCCATCATTGCAGCCATGCAGAAACAACTGGGCATTGTTTCACTGCTGAGAACAGGCTGAGCCATTGGCAGTGCTTATCACAAGCTGTGCTGAGCAGTGTTGGGGGGCTGCTCAGTCTCTGCAGAGCTGCTGCTCTGGTGGGACGTGGATGCAGAAAGGTGCCTCCTGGATGAGTATCTCTGTGTGAGGAAGTATGTGGGTGTACCTGGATGCTGTGGGAGCTGCAGCCTGGTGATCTTTCCCCTACTGGTGCACTGGGGACCTGCTTGGAGAGAGTCTGTTTAGGCTTTCCCCTTCTCTGGCTGCATTTGCTTCTGGAGTTCCTCTTGAGTTACATTCCAGTGTCTTGGCTGAGTGTGTGTGTGTGGTATTGTCCCAGTTTGAGGACAATTATGGGGGAAACCCAAACAAGAAGCCTCCCCCCACAACTGAAAAAGAAGTAAATAGAACAAACCACACTGTCTTGGTTTAATAAGATAATTTTTTAGGAAAGACCCAGGTAAAGACCCTCCCCCTCCCAGGACAAAGGAAGAAATGTAGAATAAAAACACACACACCTGAGGCAAAAGTGGTAAAGAATAACTTTAACATATATATATATACATATATATATATAAAAAAGCAGTGAAAATACAGAAATAGGCAAGAAATCTTCCTGGTCCATCCCCCCTCACCATGTCACAAGGTTTTTCCCCCCTACCCCCGATAAAATCTACAAGAAATACAGTCTGATTGGGGTGGAAAGAAAGATGAGGTGAGCTGAGATGGTGGATGGAAGAACCAGGGTAGTGGATGGAGTTGGATGAATGAAGAGAAGCAGCTCCTGGTCTGGATGGAAGGGTGGGATGCCACGTGGTAGTTAAGATGGTGGAAGGCCACGTGACAGGGTCCCAATCAGCCCTCTCTCCTGCCTGTGCTCCTGCGATGAAGTCTTAATGCCAGTCCACCAGGGGAAGGGACAAAACCCCCCAAGCTGCATGGTAAAGTCCCGATGCCCTGAGTTTGAATTTGACTACTGACTAACTCACATAATTTGACAACTGTGCTAGCAGCAACTTGGCTCTGACCTACTGCAATGCTGAGGATGATCCCACCCTTGGGGATAAGTGGTGTTTCACTGCAGAGCTGAGCCTTTTCTTCCTTCTCATGGTGGTCACACCCTAGATTACTCTCCTTATATATTTTTCTAGGCTGTCTTGCATGTCTGTATTGTGGTGAAAGGCAATCAGCTGATTTACAGAATCACAGAACATTCATGGCTGGAAATGACCTCTCAGATCACCAAGTCCAACCAAAAAAAAAACAAAACCAAACAAAAACAAACCACACAACCCCTGCCCTTTACTTGCTCCTGCTATAGGGAGTCATACTGCACACAGGAATCCCTAAACCCCAGCATGGGGGTTGTTGAAGAAACCTCTGGAAATCATCTAGTCCAATCCCCCTGCTAAGGCAGGGTCACCCATAGCAGGTTACCCAGGAGCATCTCCAGGTGGGTGTGGAGAATCTCTCCAGAGAAGGAGGCCTCACAACCTCTCTGGGCAGCCTGAGCTAGTGCTCTGGCACCTTCACAGCAAAGAAGCTTTTCCTTATCTTCAGATGGAACCTGCTGGGTACCATTTTTTGCCTGTTACCCCTTGTCCTGTTGCATCACTGGAAAGAACCTGGCCCCATGCTCTTGGCTCCCACGCTTTACCTATTGATCAGCATTGAGCAGATGCCTTCTCAGTCTGCTCTTCTTCAGGCTGACCAGCCACAGTGCTCTCAGTCTTCCCTCCCCACAGGGATGCTCCAGTCCCCTCAGCATCTTTGTAGCCTCTGCTGGCCTCTATCCAGTTTCTCTTGAACTGGGGGTCCCAGAACTGGACCCAGGACTCCAGATGTGTCCTGACTAGGGCAGAGTGGAGGAGGAGGAGAACCTCCCTTGACCTGCTAGTCGTACTCTTCTTGAAGAAACAGTACTATGTGCTAGCTTGGCAGGCAGCCTGATAATAAACCTTGGAGTAATTAGGTATTTTCTTCTTTTCTGAGTGTTCTCTAAAGAAGTTCAGATTCCCCTTAACCTGAAGGAGCAGTGCTTGAACTGCAGTGTCATGATAATGCTGGACTCTGCTGTGCTCAGAACTCCTGCCTAGGTCACTTGAACAGAAACAGTATCAATTGTTTGTGTTGTCCTCAGAGGGCGACCTCAGATTCAGTGATGTGAACTAGAAAGGCAAAGGATGCTCAATGGGCGACTGGCAGCAGAGGACTGACAGCTTGGTTATAGTGATACATGGAAGTTAGGTATAGATGTATTTTTAATGTGCTGGAAGTGATCTCCTGATGGCCAAAGCTGCTGTCAGAGGCACAGTGGTTAATTGAAAGCTGACAGCTTTCTCCCAAACTATCTGTCTTCTATCCATGTCCACAAAAAAAAAATGGGAACTACACTAACGATCCACCATGGTTGGTGTGCATTTTAGCACATGCATGTGCTGTTTGATACAAGAATTCACTCTCTGTTGTCAGAGGATGGTGTAGTTGTACCCATTTGCTTACCAGAAAAAGGAAGATCTGTGTGTTGGAGGCTGCACCAACTGAGTATGTACTGCTCTTGTTTACCAGGTTCATAAAATGATTGCAGAGTTCAAGCTGATCCCTGGGCTCAACAACTTGTTTGACAAACTGATCTGGAGGAAGCATTCAGCATCAGCCCTTGTTCTGCATGGACACAATCAAAACTGTGATTGTAGCCCGGTGAGAAATTCTTTAAATGCTTTATTGAATTTTTATCCTATCTTATAGTTCTGAGATATTTTATTGTGCAGCTGGATGCTTATATAATAAATGAACTGAGATGTGATAGCATTGAGGTTTTTGTGACTTATTGCAATTTAGCCTCTCCCTGTATCTTCCAGTTTGGAAACTGGGAAAGTCCGCGGTCCCTAGAGACCAAAGGTGGAAGACAGCCAAAACTTAAGGGAATGATAACTAGTATAGCAAGGAGGGGCACAGAACACAAAAATGGATCACAGTCAAGTTTAGGGGAGGTTGGGTTTTTTTGCTGGGTTTTTTGTTTGTTTGGGGTTTTTATGGGGTTTTTGTTGTTGTTTGTTTTTTTCAAACCTAGATATTCTGGATATGCAGTGCAGTCATGAGCTTTTTGCCTTTGCGGTGAGAAGAAATTATTAACTGTGTCAACACAGGCTTGGAGACAGTCTCCACTTCTGTTCTGAGAAGCGTGCAAGTGCAACCTTCTCATTTACGCAAGTCACTTGCTCTGCTGTCCAAATGGATTTGATTTTGGATGGGTTTTCATGTTAGCTTAGTAACTGATATCCAAAAAGACTAAAGAAGAGGGTTTTGACCTTTCCTGTCTCTTTGCAGGACATTACACTAAAGATACAGTTCTTGAGGCTTCTGCAGAGCTTTAGTGATCATCATGAGTGAGTATGAAAAGCTGCAGTCAATGGGGCGGAGTGGTGGTATTTGCCTGGGTGCAGTTGCAGAAGATGTCCTAGGCATAGGGCAGGCTCCATCTTAATGGAACATTAAGCATGATTCAGTTTTCAAGTGCCTTCTAGTTCCTGCTATGAAAAGGCTAAGGATATGCCCTCCAGTGGGCATGTCTTAGTATGTCTGTTGGTGATTGAAAATAGCCCATTTTGCTTCATGTTAGAATGAACTGAAACACTGACATGAGTTAACACTTGCTGGCTGAAGAAATAAAGAGGCAGCTTTCATGATGCTCTTTATTTGCCTTCTCCTTGGGAGTTGGTATTGAGCCAGTGTGCTCATAAGAGCACAAGTACCATGTGGGGACATGTTCAGGTTTAATTCAGAGTGGAACAAGCATGAAACAAAGGCTAGTGGAAGGACAATCAGGGTGAAAGTGTGCCTCAGAAGAGGTTAATCAATATTCTTTTGTCTTTGTAAAAAGGCTAAGAAGATTTGATTGCTGTCTAAATGCTAGCAGTGGAGAAGAACTGGTTAAATTGGATGGGGAAAATGTTTAGGAACAACTGTCAGCTAGCCATCAGAAAGCTAGGCTGGAGATAGGAAGAAAGCTTCTGTTTGCCATCAGAAGGCATAATTACAGAACTTGTATCTGTCAGAGTAGTTGAGGGGCAATGCAGTTTGCTTGGGTTGGTTTTTTTTGATGCTGTACTGCCAATACAGGGGTACTTGTCACTCTAATGGGTCCTACCTAATGGCTAACTCCTGCAGTCAAGGGGATAGTGTGGTGTGGATTTTACCTGCCACTGTTAGAGATGCATATAGGAAATGCCAACCTTTTTGGTTGTGGAGTATTAGCTTTAAGAATGAGTTGCTGCTGGACATACTGTAAGCATAAGGGAAGATCTACTGTAAATCCTCCATGTAAGACATTGTTTGCCCAGGAATCATTCCAGGGTTTGCAGTGAAGTCCCTTTAGATGATATTCCTGCTGACACGGCTGCTACAAAGATCTAAGGCTTGTTTAAACAGAAAACAACTTCCAGCTGTAACATTTGAGCACGTGGAATGTGTGGAATGTAGTTAGGCTTTTTAAACAAATAGTTATGTGAACTTTCTATGAAATCACAGATAAGCTGAGTTAGCTGAGGCTAAGATGAAAGCAAGTACTTACATACTAATATTAACTTCAGTGAAATAGCATATGAACCAAACTCGCAGAACTGTGTATTGCATGGAGAGAGAGGCTGTGTTCTCATTACAGAAACCTGTTGATCCAGATGAGAAGAAGCTTCACATGACAGCCTCAGTGGGCACTAATCTGGAAGATAGTGTTTGAAGCAAGAAGGCATCCCCATCACCTTTCTGGTCTAATAATTTGTCTTCTGTGGAGTTGCTATGTTTTAAGGAATAGATTATGTTTGCACACCCACACTCTTCACTGCATTCTGTGGTCCCTTGGATTTCCTGAAAATATATCTTTGCTGTTTGATTCTGAGCACTTGGAAGTAGGAGGGCAATAAGGGAGTGCATTGGCACTGGGCAAGGGGTTTGTCAAAAGGAGCATCTGGACTACCTTTCTACTTTGTCAGACTCGTTCTACATTTAGTTTACTTCACAGATAAAATAATGGATTTTTCATTATGAAAAACTTGGTGTTTGAAAAATAATTTCATGCAGATTCCTTGGCTTTATATCCATTCCTGTTCTGTCTTCTACGTTTTGTGAAGTTTTCAAATATTTCCAGAGTAAACAGTTTGCAGTTTCTGATTTCTAACTCAGATTTCTTACTGATAAAAAGCGTTGTCACTGTAAAGCAGAGAAAAACTGTGGGAAGCTTTGAAAAAGTTTGCTATGTAAGTCTTCTGAAACTCAGCAAAACATTGCTGAGATGTTAGAAAATGAGTGTTGTCTGGAAGCAAAACAAGCCATAAGCTCCTGAACAGGTCAGCAAAGAACAGCCATCTCAGAGCTAGTCAGTGTTGAAACTAGCATTTGGTGTCATGAGGAGCAGCCTCTAGCTGGACTACCCTGGGAGGGAGCTGTGGTGGTGGGGAGTGGAGTGTGACTAGCTATGCAGAGCCGGAGAGGTAGAAGCTGGCTGCTCGGTCCTGCAGCCCTCCTAGGTGTCTGGCTTTGCTCTTCATGGAACTGCACACTTGTCTGCCTCTTGAATTCATCATATTTTTCTCTTCTGCTCCTTAACTGTCTCACTTTAGGAACAAGTATCTCCTTTTAAATAGCCAAGAACTTAATGAGCTGAGTGCAATCTCCCATAAAGCCAACATCCCTGAAGTGGATGCGGTTGTCAACACAGACAGGTGAGTTGGAATGGAGGATTTAGGTCAGCAGCTTCTAGTGTTTTGCAAGTACTTCCATTGGTTTGATGTCACCTGATTTGTTTGAGGTCCTTCTGTCCACCACACTTTAATTTCAGTGATGTGTTTCAGTGGGAAGTCTCTAGGTGTGTATGATATTCAGTCATTAACAAGTCTAAAGTGTGCCTGTGCTTGGAGTAAGGCACTTGAAAAACAAAAGTGACATAAAATGGGAGGGTTGATTTCCTGGCCCAGACTTGTGGAAAGTCTGTCTGTTTGCCTGGCCTTTCTAACTACAGGCATTGCAGACAGACTTGGCAAGTGAACTGGGATCCTTCTAATGCATGAATTGCTGCTACTACTAAATCTTGGTTTTGAGATTCAGGAGCAGTCTCTGCACACATCATGTCCATTTCCAGGCTGCATAAACAGATCTAAGCGTGTCTGCTCAGTGTCTTTATGTTAAGAGCAGCTAATAACTAGAGTAAGCTAAATTAGATTAACAGGTTTAAACCACTTACAAAATCTCTGGTGTTATATTTGAGTATCTGTTAGATTGACTATTTTGATTTAATAGCCTTTTTAATAAACAGTTCTGATGTAAAAACGTAACAAGGTGAAACACTTGCAGAATTTATTTGTCAGACTACCCCCAAAGTCTCAGCAGGACCTTGGTTTGCCTTCAAAAGGGAGTTCTTTAAGAGGATTTCTAGGTTGTAATTATTATCATAATACTGTTGCCAAACTGGGAAGAAACAGTGTCTATATTACTCAGATCCTTTCTTTCTAAGCACAGGTACCTTTCTAGCTTTGTGCAAAAAGGAACGTTTAGGGGGGAAAATTCACATTAGTTCTTAAGATCTGAAAGGAAGCATATCAAGGGTGTAAACAGCTTTTTCCTACCTCCAAGGTTTCTCATCTTTCTCAAGTGTCTGTAATAAGACTGTCATGCTGCAGGAAAGCCACTTCACACAAGGGAAGCTGGTTGTTGACTGCCCAGCAAAGGTGCTGATACAGTACAGAGCCATTAACCTAGGACATCCTGGTGAATAGGATGCTGGGGTGCTTTTTGAGTAGAAGAGAGCCACTTGAAGGAATCTTACTCTACCTCTGCAGGATGGCCTGTATAGCCAGACAGGCAACATTGCTCAGATTCCACCATAAACTTGCTTTCTTTTTTGCCTTTAGCAGTTTGTTTCCACTCGTAGATACTCCACCAAAGATGTTACTTAATTAATACAAGTAGTATGGCAGTTCTACAGACTCTATACTTTTATTAGCACATACAGAAGAAAGCTACTTCATGTATCATTTGGGTTTCCATACTATGCCCTGCCTCCTGAACAGAGTTTCCCTTACATTTGTGAGCAAAAAGGTGTGGGTTTTTAGTTCTTAAGATCAAATGTGGTACTTTTTTTCCTAATCCCTTAAATCCTACAAACTGTGAATTGATATTTCTGAGATAGGTAAAATTTGGAGAGAAAATGAATAATTTTTCTTTAGGATTTATTTCAAAGTCGTGGTCCAGGTGTTGCAGATGTTTACCAAACACAGTGAGGAGAACTATTCTATTAAAGAAAGTTAATGAATATTTGTACTGCATATTTAATACTGGGATTTTGATCATTAAAAGCTCTGGACAAGAGACTGGATTTCAGTGTTCCACAAGGTGGTACAGTGGTTGGCAGCCCTTCCACTCATGCTGTAATCTCTTCACATGCTCTAGGAGTCTTGTCTGTGATGGGAAGAGAGGTTTGTTGACCAGACTGCTTCAGGTGATGAAGAAGGAACCTGCTGAATCATCCTTCAGGTGAGTCCACTTTGCACTGTAATGTGCTGGTTTGAGTTGACTGGGCAGTCAGTTTGTTTTCATAGGGTTTATAGCGTTTGAAAATGATTGGAAATGGGAAGCAAAAGCTCTGTTGCTGTTACACCTGGCTACAGTGACAGTGCAGGTGAGGGACAAAGGCAGAACTTGCACTGGACCTCATTCCCTGTGGTGCAGCCAGGGATCTTCTGCAGGATCCACAGGTCTGACTCCAGCTTCAGACTGGAATGGAACAGTTTAGGAGATTTGATTTAAATTACAGTTGCAATAAAACACTCCTCTTGCTCCAAAATCTGAACCATTCTTCTATTTCTCAGGTTTTGGCAGGCGAGGGCAGTTGAAAGTTTCCTGCGAGGCACTACCTCGTATGCAGACCAGATGTTCCTGCTGAAGAGAGGACTCTTGGAGGTAGGGAAGCTTCCTCTATAACCTATCTCTATAGCAATCAAGAAGGATTTCTCTGTAATTAATGAAAAAGGGGGCAAAAATAGTAGTGTTAAATATTCACTGGCAATAGGGCAATTTTTGGACAGTATTTGTGAATTCTGGTTGTGGCGACAAGGGTAGCCAGCTGTATAGCCTGCATCACTTGGAAGGTAAATTAACAGGAGACTCATCTGAATTGTTCTCTTTAGTTCTGTCATCTAAACCTGTAGGTAAGTGTTTAAAACAGTGATGAAATCAGGGGTCTGTGCTGTACTGTTGGCAATAACATGTTTTCCTCCCATGCCAGCATATTCTCTACTGCATTGTTGATAGCGAGTGCAAATCACGAGATGTGCTTCAGAGTTACTTTGACCTTCTGGGAGAACTGATGAAATTCAATATTGATGCATTCAAGAGGTTCAACAAGTACATCAACACAGATGAGAAGGTAAATATTTGTAAAAGCTGTTCCCAGTGAGTCAAATTACACACTCTTATAACCAAACATAGCACTGAGAAACTCCAATTCATTTGCTGGGTTTGGTGTGATAGTTGAGCTTGGTGCACAATAAACACTAAGGAGTGAGCTGCTGAAGTTTCTTCACAAGCATGGATGTTGCTGCGTACACTCAGGTTTTCGGAAGTGCTCCCAGCTGCTCTGAGTCAGCAAGCACTGAGCTGTTCAGAAAACATTTCCCTGTTACATGATCAGACAGGTCTAAGGTCAGGTCTCAAAGATGGTAGAATATTTCCTGTGAAGTCACGGGGGCTTGGGTTAAGCTGATAGTTGCAGACACACCAAATCGTGTGGGAGTGTTGATGTGCTGGAGGGCAGGGAGGCTCTGCAGAGGGACTTGGACAGGTTGGATTGATGGGCTGAGGCCAATTGCATGAGGTTCACTAAGGCCAAGTGCTGTGTCCTGCACTTTGAGCACAACAACCCTAGGCAATGCTACAGGCTTGGGGATGAGTGGCTGGAAAGCTGCCCAGCAGAGAAGGACCTGGGGGTACTGGTGCACAGCTGAATATGAGCCAGCAGTGTGCCCAGGTGGCCAAGAAGGCCAGCAGGATCCTGGCTTGGATCAGGAATAGTGTGGTGAGCAGGAGAAGGGAGGTTATCATGCCCTTGTACTCAGCCCTTGTAAGGTCTCATCTGCAGTACTGTGTTCAGTTCTGGGCCCCTCATTATATGAGAGACATTGAGATGCTGGAGTGTGTCCAGAGGAGAGCTACCAAGCTTGTGAGGGGTTTAGAGAACAACTTGTATGAGGAGAAGCTGAGGGAGCTGGGCATGTTTAGTTTGGAGAAGAGGAGGCTGAGGGGAGACCTCATTGCCCTCTACAACTACCTTAGAGGAGGTTATAGAGAGGTGGAGATTGGCCTCTTCTCCTTAGTAACTAATGACAGAAGCAGAGGGAATGGTCTGAAGTTGAGACAGGGTGGGGTTAGATTGGATATTAGGAAGAAATGCTTTACAGAAAGAGTGGTGAGGCACTGGAACAGCCTTCCCAGGGAAGTTGTTGAGTCACCATCCCTGGAGGTGTTTAAGAAACGTGTAGATGTGGTGCTCCAGGACATGCTCTAGTGAGGGCAGGGGTTGTGTGGTTTGTCCATTGGTGGTTTTTTTGTTTGTTTTTGTTCTTGGGTTGTTTTTTTTGGTTGGACTCAGTGATCTGAGAGGTCATTTCCAGCCATGAATATTCTGTGATTCTGTGACATTGAGACAGGCTCCAAAAAATCTTCCACTGGAGCTTGAGGGGAAGTTCTTCATGGAGATGACTTAAAATATTCGTTAATAGTTGATATTGCAAAAGGACATATCTTATTTTCAATGTTATTTGAACTTACAGGCATTTTGAGAAGTGATGGCTGATGTAATTACCTATAGAACTTAGTTCCATATGTAGGTCAAGAATAGGCAGCTCTCTATGCAAAGTGCTTTCATGCTTTTGTGCGCTTTGTGCACGCATCATCAGCTGTTGGGTAGGTTTTGAGTGACCTCATACTCTTGCTTATGTTACTGTCATTTTTCTGGTTGCCATCAGGTCTGGCAGACTCTGGAGAACAGAAGCAGCGATGTTTTTAAAAGAAAGATGTATTTAATTATAGGTTGTTTTCTGCTAAATGAACTCACACATTCTACAGAATCTGTCTATATACATTGTGCATGTCACTGTTTATTATCTGTAGCTTTTTTAGTTCTCATTCCATATGAATCCCTCACTGATTTCCCTAGCGTTGTCTGCTGGTACAAGGTGGGAGTAGAACACAGAACTGGAGGAACTACAGAGGCCAGCAGCCATACTGTCTTGTCTCACTCTTTCAGAACAGTGTATGAGATCTTAGTCTCACTGAAGTGACACAGCTTCCAAAAGATTTTAGTCATGCCAGGACTTAGACATTTTTCTGTTACATACTGTTTTTAAGGTACTTGCTGTAGGGATCTTTTGGTCAGCCATCAGTGCCAATGTTGGCCTGGGCTGCATGAGGCAGGCCCAGCAGTGTATATCTGCTCTGATTATTATTAGAGATAACAAAAGGGTAATCATTCTGACTGTTTTGGCATTCAGAACCTACTGTTGTTTCTGAAGGAAAGGGGAAATTGTCCATAACTGTGAAGCCATCTGTTGGTGAAGTACATGTTGTAGGTGGTTGTGCTCAGAATTCAAGGCAATTTTTCCAGTCACCTTCAAGAACTGGACTGTCAGCGTTGAAAAATCTGGAGAACACTTACACCCTGCTTCCCAAACCCCATTTGTAGCTAATCCTGGTTTTGGGTTTGCTGACCTAGTCTCCCTGTGCCAACAGGGTAGTTGGTTTACTCCACCTTGGCCATATGCATTCTGAAGAGGGGACAAAACACCATCCTGTCAGACCTCACCCATGAGTGTTCATGCAACATCAGTTTTTTTGTTTCTTAATGCAACACTAAAAAGTCTTTCTCTTTAGTTCCAGATATTTTTAAATCAGATCAACAGTTCCTTGGTTGACTCAAACATGCTTGTTCGCTGCATTACGCTGTCCCTGGACCGGTTTGAGAATCAGTCTGATGCTAAAGGTAAAGAAAGAAGAAGACATGGGAGGAGGGGGTTAGTGTTTGGCAGTGGTAATGGGGATTGTAAGTCTGGGCTTTGCTGAGTTTACACAGAGAAGTGCCACCCTGCAGATTTGTTGCTGCAATCTGAGCACCAGTTCTTACTGCCATATTTCTTAGACCAATGTGTCCGAACTTGAAGGACCTGGTGATTGTCTCTTTTCTCCTGTTGCTGAAGTTGCAGAAGTGCTGTCAGAGTGCCGCCTGTTATCACACATGTCCCAGATGTCCATGAGAATGTCTTTCCTTTTCCGTCTCATCAACATCATTCATGTACAGACACTTACACAGGTAAAGAGCTGATGGTAACTTTGCAGTTATTCAGCCTGGAAAAGAGAAGGCTTCAAGGGGATCTTATAGCAGCTTTCCAGTACCTAAAGGGGGATTATAAGGTAGAAGTGGAGAAACTTTTTAGGTGGTCTGATTGTAATAGGACAAGGGGGAATGATTATAAGCTGAAGGAGGGGAAATTTAGATTGGAGATTAAGAGGAAGTTCTTTACCTGGAGGGTAGTTAGGCACTGGAACAGGCTGCCCAGAGAGGTTGTGGATGCCCCATCCCTGGAAGTGTTCAAGGCCAGGCTGGATGCGGCCCTGGGCAACCTGGTCTAGTGATTGGCATCCCTGCCCATGGCAGGGGGGCTGGAACTAGATGATCTTTAAGGTCCCTTTCAGCCTGGCCATTCTATGAATCTGTGAATCATGCTGATCCTGTGTACTGATGAACTGGGGTGGGAGAAGGGAGGAGCTACGTTCTCTTAAGAAGGCCTATGTCCCTTCTTCCTTGATACATGCAGGAGTACCTCCTCTGCGTGTTTACCACGAGTGTGTTCTGTAACACCCATAGGTACAACTGATATCTTGATTTCTTCAGTTGTATGACCTACTGTGTCCTTTCTGCTTTTTAGGAAAATGTCAGTTGTTTGAACACAAGCTTAGTTATCCTAATGCTGGCCAGGAGGAAAGAGAAGCTCCCTTTTTATCTGCGCACTTTGCAACAGATGGAATATACAGAAAAATACCCAGGCTTCATCCTCAACAACTTCCACAGTCTCCTGCGATTCTGGCAACAGCATTACCTCAACAAGGATAAAGACAGCACCTGCTTAGAAAATGTATGTGAACCTCGTACCAGAGCAAGAATCAATAATAGCAATGTCTGTCTACTAGTCACCTAGCAAAAATGGGAAGGGATAGGTTGTGGAGGGAAAGCAAGAAGCAAGTTCATGATTCTTTGATTCTAAGTTGTGCATCAGTGTAACTTTGTGTAGTGTTTTTCACACTATCTCACCCAGTCAGGCTGCCATGAGGTAGGGTTTCCCTGCAAACAGGACCTTATGGTCTTGGCTCTGGCACACAGAAGAGTGAACCCTCAGCAAGTTTGCAGATGATACAAAACTGTGAGGAGTGGCTGACCCACCACCAGAAGGCTGTGCTGCCATCCAGCGTGACCTGGACAGGCTAGAGAGATGAGCAGGGAAGAGATGGCATCTGGGGAAGAACAACCCCGTGTATCTGTACAGGCTGGGGGCTGATCTGTTGGAGAGCAGCTCTGGGGAAAAGGACCTAGGGGTCCTGGTGGACAAGAGGATGACCATGAGCCAACAATGTGCCCTTGCAGCCAAGAGGGCCAATGGCATCCTAGTATGCATTAAGAGCGTGGCCAGCAGATCCAGAGAGGTTATCCTCCCCCTCTACTCTGTGCTGGTGAGGCCTACCTGGAATACTGTGTCCAGTTCTGGGTCCCCCAGTTCAAGAGGGACAGGGAGCTGCTGGAGAGAGTCCAGCACAGGGCCACCAAGATTATTAAGGGAGTGGAGCATCTGCCCTATGAGGACAGGCTGAGAGAGCTGGATCTCTTTAGCCTGAAGAAGAGGAGAGTGAGGGGGGACCTCAACAATGTCTACAAATATGTTAAGTGTCAGGAGGATGGAGCTAGGCTCCTCTCAGTGTCATCCTGTATTAGGACAAGAGGCAGTGGGAGTAAGTTGGAGCATAGGAGGTTTAGTGTAAACATAAGGAAGAACTTTTTCACAGTGAGGGTAACAGAACACTGGAACAGGCTGCCCAGGGGAGTTGTGGAGTCTCCTTCTCTGGAGACATTCAAGAGCTGCCTGGATGCATTCCTGTGTGACCTCATCCAGATGATCCTGCTCTGGCAAGGGGTTGGACTAAATGATCTTTCTGGGTTCTTTCCAACCCCTGACATTCTATGATTCTGTCAAACTTGCAATGCTGAGTTGGTTTGAGAGGCAAGGCTGGTGAGATGGCCAGCTCTGCACAGGGATATGGAGGCAGGACAGAATCCAGCTCCCAGACTAGTAAGCGCTTTAACCAGGCTTTTTTCTCTCTTTCTGGTGTAGTAAACAGTGTAGGAAAAGTACCTGATATAGCTGCTAGAAGACAAGGTAGCTGCCTTGTGGAAAGCAGCCTGCAAGTTTCCACTCTGAACTGGTCTGTTCTGGCCACTGAGAAGAGGAAGAAGTTACCTGTGAAAACGCAGCTCCTTTGTGTATGCCCTAGAAGGCTGGAGTGAGGTTGCACAGGTTTCTTCCTTGACTTTTCAGTGACTGGGTGGCAGCTTTAAGAGGTTTTTAATCTGTCTAATCTGATTTTCAATGGAAAAGCCCTTCTCTGTTGTGCACGTACACTGTAGCACGCAGCTCCTTTGGGATATGTCTTCTGCTGAATCTTGGTGCCTGCAGATCACACTAACCAGGCTCTTCATCTCTTCCCACAGAGCTCATGTATTAGTTTTACCTACTGGAAAGAGACTGTATCTATACTGCTCAGTCCAGACCGGACATCTCCCTGTGCCATAGTTAGCTACATCGACGAGGCATATATGGACATTGACAGAGACTTTGCTGAAGAGTAATTCATGGCTCTGGCTTCTGATGGACAGCGTTTGGAGGGTACCTTGCAGCCCATGGATTTTCAGGGATACGCGGTGTAGTGTGTGTGTGCATGTGTGGCTTGGAACCAGGGAGTGTTACTGCATTGTCCAAACCCCAGCCCCCTGCACTGTCCAGAGTCCCCAGCTCTGATCTCTTCATGGGCGAGACTTGGAAAGCTCTCTGGGCAACACATTCAGGGATGTATCTTCCAGTTGTTCTGGGATAAAAATAATCACCTGCAAAAACCAGCCTCTTTATTGTTATTTTTCCCCTCTCCCAGTCCAGCATGACCGGTCAGAGAGGTTTTTGCTGACAGATGAGGATACTCTGTATGTGCCAATTTACTTGTGGCTCTTTCATGGCTATCAGGATTAGCAAGTCAAAAAGCACAGAAATTGCCCTTCAAATGTGAGGTCCAAGTCTGACTGGGACCCAGCACACCAGCCACATGCAGACCTGCCATGAGGACTCCCATCAGGTGTAACTCTTCTGTTGGGGCTTGGAATCAGGGGTTTAGGGTTGGTTAGAGTGTGAGTGTGTGTGTGTGTGCATGTGTGCGTGCGCGTGTGTGCTTTTAATTCCTGAGAGCCCTAGCTCCAGTCACCTCTTCACCATTTACTTTTGGATCACTTGGTACTAAATCTGTGCATTTGGAGAAGCTCTGCTCTTGCTGTCTTTCCTGCAGATCCTTCCCATCCAAACGTGTTTTACAGTGCTGCAGAGAACAGAGACATTTCAGCAGTGATGGAATTGCAACAGGGGTTGGCTTTTTCATGGAGCACTAGCATTAAAATGTACTAATTGTTTTTAAATCTGCGGCTTGTCCCTTCTTGGGTAACTAATCCGGTTTGAAACTCCTTTCCTGGACCACTGCTCTGGATGCTAACCTTCTATGCCTGGAAGTCTTAACGTCAGTCTCTGCTTTCAGTCCTTAATATCAACACACATTAATCTTGAAGTGCAATATTTACTGGAGATGTCATTTTTTTTCCTGGATCTCTTTTAATCAGAATGTGTTAAATGATGGGAATAAACACTCCCGGTCAAACGTAACTTTGTAGGATATGTTGGGCAAGAGGGAATTGGGTTGTGGCAGTCCCAATGGCCAGACCTGCCCCGGGTCCTGCTGGCTCACCAACATTCATTGTGTTGCTCCAAGACAGTCACATTCCCAGGAGTGAAATACAGTCTGAAGTCCTGAGCCACTGCATTTAAGTCAAAAAAAAAATAAACATCTTGCAGCTCCAGCTAGAAGACACCAGTTTTCTTTGAAATGTGCATCTGACTTTTAACTATTTGCTGAGGTGATGTGACTGCAGCTCTGTCCAGGTTCTGGAGAGGGGTGGTGGCAAGGACATCCTGGAGCCATAAGGTTTTGTTTCTAATTGTTGCCAGCAGAATGGAACTGGCTCTGATGCTGCCTATGCTGGGGCATGGGAGAGTGAAGAAGGCTCCCAGCCCTAGTGCAGGACTTGCTCTCCGACCCTTGCCCTTCTCTCGCTTACCATGCACTTTGGTGTCCTGCTATGGGCTTGCAGTCAATACTTTGCTTGCTGGGGAGCTCAGAGCTGCTGAGCTTGTGCATAAACCTGGAGCCTTGCAGGAGCTCCTGAGGCTACCTGTGCAAGGGGGGATGAATCCCCTGGGCAGACTGGCTCCAGTGAGGTTACCCTGGTCACACCCCTTGTATCAGGGAGCTCTTCCTTCTGCCAACTGCAGCTCTCTGTTCTTCATCAGGTCACCCCACTGTGCCCCCTCTCTCCCCTGAGATAATTTCTTTCTCATCTGTATTTTTTTGTTCTTGGGTATTTGTAGTTTTGGTGTATCTTTGCTTCCTCTTAACTGTAATAGATGTACACTCAATATAAATGCTTCAAATTAAAAGGCTTTTAAGTTAAGGGATGCCTTTTCCATAGTCTAGTTAATTGGTGCATCTACTGATTGCTGCTATAAACCTGCAGAGTCTCATTTGCATCTCTGTGTATGTAATGGACAGTTAGGGGCCAAGCTGTGCCTATCCTCTGCTGAAGGCCTGTGTGAGGCTGAGCTGAAACCATGCCAGTTGCCTGCTGGCTCTTGGGTCCCTCCTCCCCAGCACTAGAGCACAGAGACTTTTGGGTTCTTGCCTGCTCAAGGCAGCTTGGCTTTGCTTTTCCCTTCAGGCTGATGCAGGAGGCTGAGTCTGCAGAGAAGGGCACGGGGAAAAACCCCACAGCAGAGAGGGTCACAGACAAGTCTGAACTAGGGGCCACATTCCTGTGGGCTATTCTGTCTGTGCCACATGTCTCGAGAAGTTCATTTTGAGTGGGACCAGCCAGCTCTGTCCTTCATCCTTGTTTTGTCTTATTTATGGAGAGCAGGGGGAGGAAGTTTCCAGAATGGGGCCAGGGAGAGCCCACTGGCTTCAGTAGAGACTGCAGCTGGGATGGGGTGAAAGTGGGACCTCTGTTACTAAAAAATACTTCTGGAAGTCTGCACTATCCCCATGGATTGCTCAAGTTTGTGCTGCCCAGATCCATGCCAATTTACTAAATGCAAATAAACCTATTAAATGAAAACTATTAAAGAACTCTATTTTAAAGAACCAAGTGGAGCTGTCTTTCTTTGCAGTCCCTTTGCCATAGGAGTACTAACCCTCCCTCTGCCCTGCAGGGCTGTAGTGGGGGGTTTTATGTTCTCCCCAGGAGGGATGGTTTTGCTGAGGTCTGTTCTGCCTTTAGACCCCCATATCCTGCCTCAGCTCTGCTCCCCTGCAGCTGAGAAGGATTGAGGAAAGGGCTCTTTTCCCAAAACCCACCTGAAGCCTGGAGCAAGCCAGAGCCATAGAAGAGAGAGAAGAGAGGCTTGTGCCCCTCTCCTGCCCCTGCCTGCCTGTGAAAAATGTCCCCAAAGACCCCAGCTTGCTCCCCACATCCCCAGCAGCAGAGACCAAGGCCCTGGTGACCACATGACAGACACAATGGAGGAATTCCTGGCAGAGCTATGTTTATTCACACGGCGCAAAGCTTGGCAGTGACTGTTCCAGCCGTTTGCCTCCAACCTACAGCACGCATCAGGGCTCCAGACAAGGGAGGGCAGAGCAGGCAGCTGGGCTCCTGCTACTCGTGCTGGCAAAAAAAACCAAGGCTTTGGTAAGAGCCATTCTTTTACATGTCCATAGTGCCACCCTCCAGGTCCTGGCAGCAGTGGCAAGTGAGAATGGCAGTGCCATGGCAGCACGGGGCAGGATAATGGCTGTGGGCTATGCAGCCACTCCTCTGGCTCCAGGGATGGTAGGAGCCCCTGCCTTTTCTTCACAAGTAACAAGTGATGGGACAAGAGGTAACAGCCTCAAGTTGCAACAGACGAGGTTTAGGTTGGACATTGGGAAGAATTTCTTCCTCAAAAGGGTTGTCAAGCCCTGGCACAGGCTGCCCAGGGCAGTGGTGAAGTCCCTGGAAGGGTTTAAGAGACACGTAGACGTGGTTCTGAGGGGCATGGTTCAGTGGTGACCTGGAAGTGCTGGTTAATGGGTGGAATTGATGATCTTGGAGGTCTTTTTCAATCTAAATGATTCTATGCCTCTCCCTCCCCACAGCTGGGTGGGCCTTACCTTGGAGACGATGACCTCTCTGGTGCGGGCACGCAGCTTGTTGACCTGTGTCTCTGCGATGTCAGCACGCTCTTCAGCATCATCCAGCTCATGCTGCACCTTGCGGTACTTCACCAGGTTGGAGTTGGCCTGCTGCTCCTGAAGGGAGTGAGGGGAGAGATGAGTGTGCAGGGCACAGCCAGGATACCAGCTTGTGAGCTGCCCATGGCCCCTTTCCCTCGCAGGCAGCCCTGGGAAGGCCACTGCTGTCCTCTGCCCTGGGAGGAGAGCAGTGGTGGGGACCAGCACTTACCGCTTCCTCAAACTGGCGCTTGTAACTCTTGACCTTGCTCTGCAGCTTGTCGATCAGGTCCTGCATCCGTGTCAGGTTCTTTCTGTCTTCCTCAGCCTGCAAGTGCCCCAAACCCCATTAGCAGGACCACAGCAGACCTCCACACTCAGGCTCCAGCTGTCCCATCCCTTTATCCAAGAGTCCCAGTGGTACCAGGGCCGTCCACACACAGAGAGCACCAACCTTCTCCACTGACCCAGCCACCACCCCCACATCCCCTGGCACCACAGCATCTTGTTTAGGAGATGCCAGAAAAGAGACAAGACAAAGACACAGAGTAGGTGGTAGCTGCTGGGACAAGGAGAAGCCTATCCTGCCCTTGCCAGTCCCAACACGGTGCCCAGAAGCAGCCAGAGCTGTGCTGGGCTGGTGTGGGCAGTTGGATTACACAAGGATCTGACTACAGGGAAAGTTGAGACAAGTCCTGCTGGGCTGCAGCTGTGTCTGGTGCTGCCATACCTGGTAGCTCAGCTCCTTGATCCTCCTCTCATACTTGCGAATGCCCTTCTGGGCTTCTGCCATCTTCTTCTGCTCTATATCCAGCTCTCCTTCCAGCTCCCGCACCTGCAGGTGGGTAGAGGCCAGCTCAGCACTCTGCTCCCCAGCACCAGCTCCAGCTGAAACCAAATAACTTTCCCCAGATCAGGGTAGCCACAGCCAAGGCTAAACCATCCCAAGCAAAGGCTGGGAGCTGGCCCCAGGCTCGCAGGTCCTCAGAGACTGCCCCTCGCTGTCCCCAGTCCCCTTGTGGTACTGCCTGGCCCCGGAGAGACGGGACAGTGCCAGTGCCCTGCAAGTCCTGGGGCCGCAGGAGCAGCACCAGGAGCCAGCTCCTGGAGGGGCACAGTCTGGGGTCTGTCCATGCCACCTCACCCTGGCCTCCAGCTTCTGGATCTGCTTCTTGCCCCCCTTGAGAGCAATCTGCTCTGCTTCATCCAAGCGCATCTGCAGGTCCTTGATGGTCTGCTCCATGTTCTTCTTCATCCGCTCCAGGTGTGCGCTCGTGTCCTGCTCCTTCTTCAGCTCCTCTGCCATCATGGCAGCCTGCAAAGCAAAAAACACAGAGGCATCAACACAAGGACAGGTCTACCCCCTGCTAGACCCAGGGGCTCAGTGGAGAAGCTCTGAGACCCTCCACCCTCCTTGGTCCTTTCACCCCCCCCCAGTCTCACACAGTGTTGAGCACTTTTACCAAACTGTACAGCACCACCCCCACCATGCTCTTACATCTGTGATAGCTTTCTTCGCCTTTTCCTCAGCATTGCGGCACTCCTGCACCGCATCCTCCACCTCACCGCTCAGCTGTGAGATGTCAGCCTCCAGCTTCTTCTTCTGGTTGATCAGGCCTGTGTTCTGCAGACAGAGCAGGGCAGTGCCACAGGGACCAGTCAGTCACCGTGACCAGTGGCCCCACTGCAAGACAGGCTTGTGCCACTCCAGTGACAGCAGAGAGCTGACATCTGATGGTCTCTCACCTGGGAGTGGAGCAGGTTGACCCTCTCAGTGGCCTCCAGCAGCTCCTGCTCTGCCAGCTTCCTGCTCCTCTCTGCCTGCTCCAGTGCTCCCCGCAGCTCCTCTACCTCGGCCAGCAGCAGGTTGTTGCGACGCTCCAGGGCAGCTGCCTGCTCCTTCAGGTCATCATTTTGGCGTTGGGTGTCATCCAACTCAATTTGCACGTCCTGCCAGGTAGCATGTGGTCAGTGGGGACAGGAGGGTCCTGGGGCTGGCAGCAGGGACAGCACCAAGCCCATCCCACCCACAGCTGTCCAACCTTGAGCTGGGCCTGGAGCTGGCGGACCAGTTTCTGGAACTCAGCAGCCTGGCGGTTGGCATGGCTCAGCTGGATCTCCATCTCGTTTAGGTCTCCCTCCATCTTCTTCCTCAGCCGGACAGCCTCGTTCTTGGCCCGAGCCTCAGCATCCAGCGTGGCTTGCATAGAGTCCATGGCACGCTGGTGGTTGCGCCTGCGAAAGGGATGATGCATCAGTCCTGTCTGCCCAGAGACACCCAGTCTGGAGCAGCCCTTGTTAGGGCCGTGGTGCCAGCTCTGCGCCCACAGCAATTGCTTAAGCTGTCCCCTCTCAGTACATACCTCAGGTTCTCAAACTCCTCATCCTTCTCTGCCAGCTTCCTGTCCACATCAGCCTTGATCTGGTTCAGCTCCAGCTGGATGCGCAGTGTCTTGCTCTCCTCATGCTCCAGGGCACCCTAGAGACAATAGCAGCTGTGGGAGTGTGGTCCCTGGGGAGGATCTCCCCAGCCACCCACCCTAGGCTGGACTTGCCCCCATCCCAGAGCTGTGGGGAGCAGGGCAAGTGGAACCATCCCACTGCCTTGCTGTGGTTGCATGACCTCCATGAACAGAGTGCCCAGGGGTGCCAGCCCAGCTCAGGACTGTCAACCTGCTACTGCAGTATGGGTTGCTACTCCAGCAGCAGCACCTAGTCAAAGCTGCAGGGTAGGCCAGTGGCTCTGAGGATAACAGGCACATGCAGGCATCAGAGACCAACAAGGGCTCACCTCAGCCTCCTCCAGAGCTGCCTGGATATCACTCTTCTCACTCTCCAGGGCTTTCTTCAGCTTCTCCAGCTCATGGATCGTTTTGCCACTCATACTGATCTGATCAGTCAGATCAGCTATTTCCTCTGGCAGGGGCAGAAGGGTGTTTGGTCAGGGATGATTTTGTGAGTGCAGCCCCACACAGGTGACTTCCTCATCCCCCTGCCCAGGCTCAGCTGATGTCCCCCAGCCCCTTGGAGAGCAGCCAAGGTTGTACCTGGGGATATTTCTGGGCCCTGCTGCAGTCCCCTGAAGGAGAGGTGAAGGAGAGGCTATGGGAGAGGCATTAAGTGGCCATGGAGACCTGCTTGTCCAAGAGCAACATCCCCCAAGTCATTGTCATGCCATAGGCATGACACTCTGGGCACCAAAGAATGCACCATTTGGAAACAAATGACAAGGAGCCAAGTGACACAGCCTGTCTGTCCAGCGTGTCCCCAGCAGGAGGGCAAGACACATGCTGGCTTCCTGGCTGGGCTGCAGCATCCCTTGCAGAAGGAAATGAGCCAGGTTTGGCTGAGCAGCAAGGTCTCCTCACTGCCTGCAAAGAACCCATCCCCACCACATGTCTGAGGACAGGGGAGCCATAGGCTGTCCATGAGAGCAGGACCTTGGGTAAAGAGTCCAAGGGGAGAACCTGAGCTCAGTCCTACCCTGCAGGTTCTTGTTCTCCCTCTTGAGGGTCTCCAGGTTGTCCAGGGACTCCTCGTAGGCATTCTTGAGCTTGAAGAGCTCTGTGCTCAGGCTGCGCGACTCCTTCTGCGATGCCTCCAGCTCCGCTTGGGTCTCCTCATACTTCTGCTTCCACTCGGCCAGGATCCTGTCAAAGTTGCGCTGCTTTTTGTCCAGGGCAGCGCAGGCCGAGTTGGCTCGCTCCAGGTCCACTGAGAGGTCCTCAATCTCTGTCTGCAGCCGGTGCTTGGTCTTTTCCAGCGAGGAGCACTTGGCGTGGGCAGCCTCCACTGCCTCCTCTGCCTCTTGCAGCCGGATGGCCAACTTCTTCCTGCCGGTGGCAGCAAGGGCTAAGTGCTCCCAGCCTGAGTGTCATTCCACCCCACTGCTCTGAGGAGGGGTGGCCACAGTCTGCCCAAACAGCCTCAAGAACAGCTGGGAGGGCGCAGTCTCACCCTGGGGTGAGCCTCATTCTTGAAAGGAAACCTTCCACCTGCAGGCAACAGACTCCTGCCATGAGACTCACTTGGCTTCCTCTAGCTCCTCCGTCCTCTGGATGGCATCTGTCTCATACTTGGTTCTCCATTGGGCCACTTCTGCATTGGCCTTGGACAAGTTCCTCTGGAGCTCGCTCTTGGCCTCCACCTCCTCCTCATACTGCTCCCGCAGCAGGTCACAGTCATGCCGCGAGGCTTGCAGGGCATGGGCCAGGGCATTCTTGCTCTGAGGAGGGGAGAGCTCATGAGAGGAGCAGCTGGTCCCAAGCTCCAGGACACCAGGCATGGCACCAGAACTGGGGGAAGCAGGAGGGAACTTCTGTTCCTCCTAAGCTAAGAGCTGCCCTTGGGGTTCCTGTGTGCAGGGTATGTCCCACCTCCCCAGCCCAAGAATCTGGGCCACTGCCACAGTGCCACACGTCCCATTCCCTGAGATGTCACTTAGAGATCAGACATGACCTAGAAACCTCACCTTTGTCTCTTCCTCCAGTTGCCTCTTGAGCTCCTCAATGTTCTGTGTGAATGATGTCTTGCCACGGCTCAGCTGGTTGATGAAGGACTCCTTCTCCTCCAGTAGCCGACTGAGCTCCCCTGGGTTCAAACAGAGCCAAAACAGTTACTTTGAGTCCTAAAGATTGCAATCTGCATTAGCTAGCACTACCCCAGGGACAGTGACCTCCACCTTCACAGAGACCTCCAGCAGTCCCAGCTGTATCTCCAACCAGGCAAGCTGGGGTCCACGGGCAGAGGTAAAGGCAAAGTAGGCCAGCTAGGAATCCCTCCTCCTGATTCTTGAGATCAGAGTGCATCTCCTAGCACAGCTAGCATCATCACAGAAGACCTCTTCCTTGCCAAGCCATAAGACCCTTCTGCAAGGCTAGAGTGGAAGCAAGTCATGGACATCCCACTCCCTTTCACTCCAGATGAAGCTCCTGCTATGTTATTTTGTCCATGGCACAATGAGGACAGTCTGCTTTGCTGAACCATGGCTCCCCCAACTCAATTGTCCCAGTGCAAAACCAGCCCCTGGACAGCCATTTATCTCCTGGACCTACCATTCTCAGTCTGCAGCCTGCCCCGCTGCGTGCTCACATCGTTCAATTGTCGCTGCAGCTCATCCACTTTGGACTTGGCCTCATTCAGCTGGTCCTCATAGGTACGGCACAGCTTCTCAGCAGTGGCCTGCAGGCACCAAGCAAACCCTGCATGAGATCCAGCTCTGCCTAGAGAGCATCATTGTCCCAGGAGGGGCTCAATGACTCTATCACCCTGGGATGTCCCTGTTCTGCTCAGCTGAGCCATGTGCATGCAAGGCAGAGAGCATGAGCCTGCCAAAGCTCTTGTATCTCTGCTAACAGTAGCCCTCTGCAGTCAGTCTCCCAGGAAATGTCTTCCCGGATCCTCCAGACTTGAAAAGGACAAGCAAAGCCTCTTGCAAGCACTGCCATAGTGACACAGGGACAATCTATACCTAGTGGAAAAGAGGGACTTGGCCATGATAAAGAGCCACCTAGGACAACATCCCACAGACATGGCTGGCACATTGCAACCAGTTGCATGTCTACAGAAGAGACGAACCTGCCCCGAACAGAATGAGTACCCACCTTGTTCTTGGTGAGGTATTCAATGTTGGAGGAGAGGTCATCCACCTCCATCTTCATCTCACTCTTCTCTTTCTCCAGCTTCTGCTTGACACGCTGCAGGTTGTCAATCTGCTCGCTCAGCTCTGCCACACTGTCTGCATGCTTCTTCCGCAGGGCAGCGGCTGTGGATTCATGCTGCAGGGTTGCCTCCTCCAGGTCCCGCCGCAGCTTCAAGAATTCTGCTTCCCGCTTCTTGTTCATCTCCAGCTGCGTTGCCGTCGCCCCACCAGCCTCCTCCAGCCGCTCACTCAGCTCCTCCAGCTCCCGGGACACTTCTGCTCGCTGCTTCTCTACCTTGGCTCTGGCAGCACGCTCAGCCTCCAGCTCCTCCTCTAGCTCCTCAATGCGAGCCTGCCAGAGACAGAAAAAGGTATCAGCCTGGAGAAGGTCTGGCATCTTTGGTCTCCACAATGGAGCAAGGTGTCTCCTCTGATGCTGGGGAGCAGCAAGCCACCAGCTGGGAGCAAAAGCTTGGGCTGTTCTGGGATACTTGGAGGCAGGAATGGCTGGTGCTCCTTGGTAGCCTGTTTTGCAGAGCTCCTGCTCTCCTCTGAGCATTAAACTCATTGCCCACAGTAAAGTGTGGGGAGTGATACCCATGTTCCTATAATCCTTGTGTGGGTAGGATGTGCTCATTAGCCTTCTGGCAGTCATCCTAGGAGAAGGACAACTCTGATTCCAAACCCGGGCAGATGGAGCTCGTTTAGCCTTGTAAGGCCTTCCATCTAAGAGGTTAAACCTCTGTCCTAAGGACTTGGCTGCCAGTGTCCAAGCTTGCTAGGCCCTGGCAGATGAACCTTAGGACTAAAGGGTGGGTCCAGCTCTGCACATGCTGTGTCTCACCTAAAAAAATCCATTGCTCAGGCTCGAGGGTGTTATCTGCTATCCTCTTTTTATCAGCACGCTTGGAAAAGGCACTGATGAGGAGCGTGGGTGGAGCCCTCCCTGGAGCTTCGTTCGCGAAGCCTAGCCATACTACTTGCTCTCCTCTGTACCCTGCCATGAGGATCCAGGTTGATACCAGCCTCCCTTCAGTAGGCACCTCCATGCAAACTGCCTGAACTTGAGGGTGTGTCTCTGATAGGAAGAAGTTCAACATACTAGATTTGGATCTTCAGAGTTTGGGCACTAGATTCAAGGTTTTAGACCGCACAGAGTACTACATCCTAGAAGTTGTTTCTCATGCTGGTGCTAGTGTTCACCTCAACAGTTCATTTTTAAATTGTCAGTCCACCACATTTTGGCAGAGGACTTGGCTTCTGCTAACAGTACCAGTTTTTTTCATCACTCTTCTTCCAAGGAGACGCCCTTGTGCTTGGAGAGGGACTGGCTTGTGCAGAATCCCTAGAATATTACATCTGATGGAAATGTAGAAGTCCTGGGCTGTGAGAACAGTTCTTCCCACCATACCTGGAGTTCCTTGATCTTCTTCTGCAGCTGGGCTTCAGTCACTTGCCCATCTTCAATCCTTGAATTCAGCTGACTCATTTCAAAGTCTTTCCTGTACAGAAAGAAGGCAGAGCCTCTGGTCAGACAAACACTGTCCTGCCAAGCTCCTGTGGCTCCTGAAGCCAAAGGAAGATTGTTCCCTGCACTGTAACATTTAGGTCCAGAGGACAAACCCACACATGAAAAGGACTGTAGGTGTATGAAGAAGCACATGGACTGCTCTGAGGGGAGGGTTGGAGTGGCCAAACTGGCAGACAATCTAGCTCTGAGGTTTTCCATGTGAGGTCCCCGAGTGATGTTCTCCAGTTCCCCAATGAGAATGGGACATGAGTGCTGAAGTCTGCACTTGTAGCTGAGGGCCTAGCTCTGCATTAGGATCCTGCCAGGTAAGTCTCTCCTCTCCAACCCCATGCACAGAGTCTATAGTGCCCTGATCTGTTAGTCTGTGCATCTGAGAAGTTCCTCAGAATCTCTGCATAGCACTCAGGAAAACTAAGCCCTCATTTTTCTTGTATCAGCACCAACAGTGCTCAAAGCCACATCTCAGCAGACCCTGCAGAGGCCACACATGCACTTGATTTAGAGGTGAGCACTGACCTGGCAGAGTAAGCACAGCCCAGACACATACTGCACTTACTTTTTGAGTCTCTCCTCCAGCTGCTGTTTGTCGTTTTCCAGATCCATTACAGACTCTTGTGTCAACTTTAGGTCTCCTTCAAGCTTCCTCTTTGCTCTTTCCAGGTCCATGCGGACTTTCTTTTCTTGTTCAAGAGAGCTTTCCAGCTGGAGAATGAAGGAAGACAGGTAAGGAGGGAAAGGACCCTCTGCAGCCCCAACCTTCTCCCTGTCCATTGCTGTGGGACCTTCACCCATCCCTGAGAACCAGAGCTGTTTACTTGTTGGTCTCCAGTCCCATTCCCTCAGCTCAGGACTGATCTCCATGAGGTACTCTAGACCACCTCTTGGTTCAGGGGCAGTTTGTCAACTGGCTGATCTTACAATGATCCCACCCTCCAGGTCCCACCCAGGGACAGCCTTTGGGGTCTCCACAAGGTGTGACTCAAACTTCTTTCATTTCGCTATTGCTGGGCTATGACTTACATCATCAACTTGCTGCTCCAGTTTGACCTTCGCTTTGGTCAGAGTGTTGACCTTGTCTTCTTCAGCCTGCAGGTCATCCAGTGCCTGCTGATGGGCCTCTTGCAGTGCTTTCTTCTCTTTCGTCAGCTTGGCAATGATCTCATCCAGCGCAGCCATTTCTTCAATCAGGTTTTTAACCTAGATCAGGAAGGTCAAGAATTAAGTGCACCTTCTCAGCAACAGGGGAAGCAGATCTGATACACCAGCCTGACACATGAAAGGCAAGAGCCCATGATCAACAACAGCTTGGCACTGCACCAGCATCTAGCCCCTCTCCCCTTGACCAGGCTGGTTCCACCAGGTGCTTTGTCAATGCGCCATATCACTTACCATTGCACAAAACCATTTACCCACACCACTTCTGCGCACTGAGGCAGGACACCAGTGGGTTTTGCCCTCTCTCACACCTCTTTGCACTCGGCCCTGCCCCAGCTCCCACACACCAGCAGCCTTGTCCTTGTTGTTTCTCTTAGGTGCCCCATCAAGATTTGAGGCCACATGTCAATGAGACTGTACTCTGCAGGGAGGGTGAGTTACCTTGTTCTCTGTGGCATGCTTCTCCTTCTCCACCTTGGCCAGCGTGATCTCTAGGTCATCAATGTCCTTCTTCAGCTCTGCACACTCATCCTCCAGCTTGCGTCTCTTGGCGGTGAGGTCTGAGTTCATCTCCTCCTCATCCTCCAAACGCTCTGTCAGCTCCTTTACCTTGGCTTCCAGCTGGATCTTGGACTTGATCAGCAGGTCACAGCGTTCCTCTGCATCTGCCAGGTTGTCTTGCTCCTGGGACAGGTGTAGGAGAGCCAGTGCTCATCCACTGCCCCAAGAGCATGCCAGCAGGCTCTCAGTGGTGCTATCCTGACCCAGAGTGGAAGCTCCCCTCATGGAAGGGGCAGAGCAAGCCTGAGTTGCTCAGGTGTACAAAAAAAGACAGCTTCAGTCACTGCCTGTGTTCACGGTCCATGAGACAACCACCAATAAGGGTCAAAGAGCTAAGAGAAACTAAATAACTAAAACAGGGGAAAGAAACACTAGGCTGACACTTCCTGGTACAGAAACAGCACAGATTAGCCACAGCTTGGCAAGCAAAGGTTGTCATCACCCAAGGTGGAAGAGATCACCCTTCCAGGGTGATCATGCCAGGGGAGCATGAGTCCCTGTGTCAACCCTGAGATAGCAAGTCTGTGACATTGCCTCAGGTTTGCACTGAGTCTAACACTGCATCTCAGATCATGGCAGTGAGAGGGTGTTAGAACTGCAAAAGGCTGAAGCAAGGATCTAGCACACTCTGCTGCTTCTTCTACCCATGGACCCTACACTATCTTTACATTTCCAAAGAGAGGGTGAGGCACTCACTGCCTGCAGCTGGAGAGCCAGATCATTCTTCTCTTGGATCATGGAGACCTGTTTTTCTTCCAGCTCCTTCCTCTTAGCCTCAGACTTCTCCAAAGCCTCTTTCAGCTTCTGGAATTCTTCCTTCAGGTTGGACATTTCCTTCTCAGTCTGAGCAGACTTGAGTAAAGGCTTGATCTTGAAGAACAGCTTCATCCAGGACCAGTTCTTGACAGCATTGAAGGCCCGTATGTTCCACTGGATGGTATAGAGGGCTTCCCTGGAGGGATACAAGCAGAGCATCATCATGGGTGTAGATTCCCCACGTCCCATCCTTACTGTAGCAGAGACCTGGCTTTTGCAGGCCTGGACATGGCTCTGTTCTTCACCAGGAGGACAAATAGCAGTATGCTGAATTAATGGCACATTGACTGCATACTGTGGTGGCCCTAGTGGGATGGGTGGTGAAGTCTGGCTGTCAGGTCTCCTCACTCTGCACCCCTCCAGTGGAAATCAAAGGCTCCCCTCATCTAGATACACAGACCCTCTCTACCCTTATCGGTCTGCCTCCATCCCTTCACGACAGGGCCTTACCCAACCTCTGCCAGCCATAGGCAAGCCCCACAGGTCAACCCACTAAAATGAGCACAAGGAACAAGGAGATGCTCACAAAGTTCTGCTTTTCCCCCCACAACTCTACCTCCTGCTGATGATTTTCTGATACTCAATGCGCATAAGGTGCCCACGGATTCTGGCCTGCAGCATGGTCAGGATCTTGGCCAAACGCTCATCTCGCATCTCTTCCAGCATGCCCAGCAAACCGGCCTTGAAAAACACCTGCAGGCAAGAGAGTGAGGACAGAGTCAACAGCAGAGAGGACAGAGGGCTCAGGAATAACATAACCTGTCAGGCACACCTGGGCTGCATGCACATGGCCCAAAGCAGTTATCACAGGATCACAGAATCATAGAAGAGTTTAGGTTGGAAGGGACCTTTCAAGATCACCTAGCCCAACCCTCCTGCAGCCAGCAGGGACATCTGGAACTAGATCAGGTTGCTCAGAGCCCCAAACAACCTGACCTGGAACAGTTCAATGGATGGGACATCTACCACCTCTCTGGGCAACCTGGGCCAGGGTCTTACTACACTCAGTGTAAAAAACATTCCCTCTATCTAGTCTAAATCACCTTCTTTTCATTTAAAACCCTCACCCCTTGTCCTGCCACAACAGATCCTGTTAAAATGTTTCTCCCCATCTTTCTTGTAGGCCCTTTAACTATTGAAAGGCTGCAAGAAGGTCTCTCTGGAGCCTTCTCCTCTCCAGGCTGAACAACCCCAACTGTCTCAGCCTGTCGTCACAGCAGAGGGGTTCCAACCCTCAAATCATTTCTGTGACCTCCTATGGACCTACTCCAACAAGCCCAGCTCTCTTGTATGCTGAGGGCTCCAGAGCTGGACCCAGCACTGCAGGTGAGGTTTCCTCAGAGCAGAGGGGCACAATCCCCTCTCTGCCCTGCTGGCCATGCTGCTGGGGATGCAGCCCAGGACACAGTTGGCTTCTAGGCTGTGAGCACACATTACTAGGTTATGTCCAGCTTTTCACCCAGCAGTTTCCCCAAGTTCTTCTCCACAGGGATACTCTCAATCCCTTCATCCCCCAGATTGTATTGATACTAAGGATATGCAGAGCAGTGAGTGCTACACACTGGAGGTTTCAGTGCCCTCCCTGCATGTACACATACCCATGCTATGCACTGGTTGGAGGTGCACCCACACAAGGCACAGGAGCTGTTGGGCACCAGATCCCCCTGACCTGCACATAGCCCCTTGCATCCCCCTGCAGGGACTAGCTGTACTTTGGGTGAGATCAGGCAGCAGTGATCTTTTGCTCAGACTTGTTTTTTCCACAGCCTGTTTCTTCCTCTGCCCTCCTCAATCCCTTCAATGTCCTCACTGAACCTGCAGAGCACAAGGGCTTCAGCAGGGCTGTGGCCAGGCAGAGAGCAAGCTGGGCATGGAGAGCAAACTGGGACTACAGAGAGGCAGGAGGGGCAATCTCTCTCTCCCAAAGACCAGCTGCATGGTCTCACCTTGGTATGGCCGAACTTGTACTGTGAGTGGTCCAGTTCCAGGGAGCTCAGCAGCTTCTCTGTGGCCTTTCTGCTGTCCACAAACTTGTCATCTGGAATGGCTGCTGGATTCAGGATACGGTAGCTGCAGGGACACAGCAGAGGGAGGGTATGCTAGAGAACTCCAGCACAGTGTTAATGGCTCCATCATCACCCTTGTACCCCAGTCATGCCAGTACCCCAGTCATGCCAGTACCCCCTCATTGCACTTTGCTGAACCAAAGGCTGGAGCCCTGTATGAACCAGGAGCATCAGGGCACGGTTTGGGCTCTTCTGCTGAGCAGACACCAGGGAACCCTGCCAGATCTTAGTCCCTGAAAACAAGGTAAGTTGTGCAGGAGGAGGCCACTGCCCTCACCACACCTGGTCAGGCCCAGGCCAAGCAGGATGGACGGGGCCAGCTAGAGAATAGTAAAGATCCCAAGGGCAGAAAGAAATCTGAGTTGAGATTGGAGGACCTGGGGCTTGCCACCACCCATCTGTTCCAGCTCTACATTCAGCATCTCAAATGTCACCAGCCATGCTTGTCTCATCACATCCAGCACCAAATTGTCCATGCCCATGTCTGGCACCACAGAGCCAGCAGCAGAGCTATCCCAAACTGTGATTACCAAACACACTGGTAATAGTGTGGTGGTCCAGACCAGCCCTGCACAAGGTGGCCTTGGGGAGGAAGGAGAAGGGAGAAGGGAGAAGGGAGAACGGAGAACGGAGAGGAGAAGGAGGCACCGCTGCTTGAAGTCTGCGTAGAGGATCCTGTTGGGGAATCCCTTACGGCAGATGCGGATACCTTCAAGGACCCCATTACACCGCAGCTGGTGCAGCACCAGGAAGGAATCCATGGCTCCTATGGGTGACAACATAGATGGAGCAAACACTCAGCCCAAAAGGGCAGGGGAATTGGAGCTGCGGCATGAGATTCAACTCTGGAAGCAGCCCATGGTTTTGACTACCGATGTGAACCTGTCCTGTAGGCCTGTGCTGAGCACCAGGGCTGTAGCCTGGGCCTCCAGTGGTGGAAGTCAGCCTGAATGATTCATGCATGCCTGCTGTTACACACAAGTGCAAGGAAGCCCAACTATCAATGCACAGACAAAGCGGGACCTTGTCAAAACTCATTCTCCTCAAGCAGAGGAGACTGGCACAGTACATGGGTTTCCACACTGAAGTGGGGACAGGTCTCATTGGCAGCAGAACTGCTTCAAGAAAAGAGTTGGGGAGAAGGTGGAGGCAAGAGTCCCTGCCAGCTCCCACATGGGGATGGCACCCAAGGGAACTGCCAATGTGCTGTCTCAGTCCATGCATACCTGGGGTCTTTGTCTCATTGGGGATGATGCAGCGGACAAAGTGAGGCTGAGTGGAGCGCAGGTTAGTCATCAGCTTGTTGAGATTCTCCTGCAGGGCAGACACAGGGGATGAGGCATGACAGCTCTGCTCTCCTACAACACCTCTCTCCAGCTCCTTCCCACCACAAGTAGGTAGAGAGCAGACACTGAGAGCCCCTTACCACTCATCATGAGTGTGGAGGAATTTCCTCCTGCTTGGCTACTCTCTCTGCTACCTGTCAACAAGACCTCCCCAGCCCCATAGCAGGACCATTGCCTTCTGCCAGTGTGGGAGCAATGGTAGAGGGGACTGGGCTAGCAGACGTGTCAATTGGCATCTGCAGGTTTCGCTATGCCAGAAACGACCCAGATGCTTTCCAAGTGTTTGTATGTAAAGTTCTGCTGCAGGGGAGAGCCAGGAACACCAGACTGGGCATGTTACTGGTACATAGCTGTGCTAGTGCCCATCACCCTGTGCTCAGCACCCTGCAAATACAGTTCTGGCACCCACAGTGGCTGCAGACCTCATCTCATCAGGTTTTCTTTGTGCCTCTGTTGTGCTGCCCATCCCCTTTGGCCCTGACAGAGGGTTCTGCAGATCCAGCCTGGGTCTCCTTTCCTCTCCAAAGCAGGGCTCAAGCCAAGCCACGGCCCTACCTTTTCCCATGGGAAAGGCATCCACACCCTGGCTCTTATCAGGCTGCCTTCCCCTGCTTGTTACAGGCTCAGCCTGTCCAGGACCAGCTTGGGGAAGGGAACACCTTCCCACAGCTCCACGTTTTCATGGGGCAACTTCTTACTACAGAGACCTTTCCTCAGTGCCTGTGACTTGTCCAGGAGGACAAGTCGTTCAGGTCCCTGAATCGGGGCTGTGACATAAGCACTGCCCTCTTTGAGCACCCTGTCATCCACCATACCATGGCAAGGCAGGACACAGCTTTGGGCTCACACACCCCTCTGGGCTGTTTTCCAGTTGCTTAAGCTCTGGGGTGGACTAATAACTCCTGTGATGATCGTGGGGATATGTGTTATCCTGAGCTGTTTTACAGCTCAGATCACCTCCCTAACAGGAGAGCAGAGACCTGTAAGATCCTCCTCCATTTTCTTCTGCCCAAAGGCTGTCCTTCCCGCCGACAAGAATGAGGAGAGAAGTAGCACAGACTTAAAGTGATGTTCATGTAATACATTATCTAAACATCACTACAAGTCTTAACTGCCGCTCTCTCAAAGGTGGAGGAGCTGCCAGGCAGCACAAGCAGCACATGGACAAAAGTAGCACAAGCCCCAGCTCAAAGGGAGTCATCAGTCTCCTAACCTGGAGCCTCATGTCCTTTCCTAGCAGCATGGGGACAGGGCTGAGACTCTGCCAGACACCAGTCCCTTGCCCAGGGACAAGAGGGTGTTAGGAGCTTTTGCCTAGTGGTGATCCTTCAAGAGAACTGGTGGTCCTTCAGGCCCCAGGAGCTCACATGCAAGATAGCCTAGAGTCTTGGCAAGGAAGTGGGACTGGCACTGGGACAACTGTGCGCATGCTTCCCTCGTGGCCTTGGATGAGGGGTTGGCTCTTACCTTGTGCAGCTGTGACACTGTTTGGAAAGAAGCTGCCTTTTTACGTTTCTCCTTGGTCCCTGGCTTGTGAGGTTCATCTGTTGGGTTGAAATATTAATTACATCAGCAAAGCACGTGCTTGGCTTGGAGGTCTCAGAAGCACTCCCAAACACCCTGAAATGCTCACAGCCCCTGCTCTCTGTAAAGCAGAGATGGTAGTGCCCTGCTCCACAGCAAAGCCACAGACCACCAAAAGCATCTCCCACAGCACCCAACTCTGGGTGCTGCTCCTCAGCTCTTGGTAACAGGAGACCCTTTCACACATCCAAAGTCACAGAGCTATCAGGACAGCTCTACAGAATCACACAGAATCACAGAGTGTTAGGGGTTGGAAGGGACCTCTGGTCCAATCCCCCTGCAAAAGCAGGAGAACCTAGAGCAGGCTGCACAGGATGCTGTCCAGTTGGGTTTTGAATATCTCCAGAGATGGAGATTCAACCACCTCCCTGGGCAGCATGGGCCAGTGCTCCACCACCCTCAAAGGAAAGAAGTTCCTCCTCATGTTAAGATGGAACTTCCTATGTGCTAGTTCTTTCCCATTGCATCTAGTCCTGTCACTAGGTACCAGAGAACAAAGCCTGGCCCCATCCTCCTGATCCCCACCATTTAAGTATTGATAAGCATTGATCAGATCCCCCCTCAGTCTGCTCTTCTCCAGGCTAAGCAGGCCTAGCTCTCTCAGCCCCTCCACATAAGAGAGGTGCTCAAGTTCCCTAGCCATTTTAGTGGCCCTTTCTCTGTACCCTCTCCCAAAGTTCCCTATCTCTCTTAAACAGGGAAGACTAGAACTGAACACAATACTCCAGATGTGGCCTGACCAGGACAATACTCCAGATGTGGCCTCACTAGAGCAGCACACAAGCTCAGCCTTGACCTAACCACCCACCTAAAGCCACTAGGCAAACACTGCATATCCAGAGTACCCACCTACCTAGGTCAAACTCATTTTTAGGGGTCAATGTGGGTCTTCCCTTTGCCCGGGCTACTAGGGGTAGAAATCCTGCATGAATAGCTGGGTGAGGAAGTAAGGAGACTTTGCTGCAAAAGGAGGGAGGAACCTAGGCCAAAAAAGGGATGAGCTTCCTCACCTGAAGCAGAGCCCACGTAGTTCTCATAGAGGGAGGCCAGGAGCTTATTTTGTGATTTTTGGAAGACGGACACCACTGTCTCATTCAGGGGGTCCTTGTTCTTCTCCAGCCACCCAATGATGTTGTATGGCACCTGTCACCAGAGGAGAGAGGCAAAGGTAAGGGCAGCCCTGCAAGGGGGAAGGTGTGAGTGCTGTGGGCTGGCTGACAAGAGACCTACCACACCAGCATAGTGCACCAGCTCAAAGTGGGCCTCGTATTTCCGCTTTTTGTCCTGCCGGGGCTTCTGGAAGTTGGGTGACTTCCCAATGTGGTTGTCATAGAGCTTAGCTTTGAAGGACATGTCGGAGGCTTTCGGGAACATGCACTCCTCTTCGAGGATGGACAGGATTCCCAGTGGCTGCAAGGAGAAGGTGGTGTAAAGAAGTCTGAGCTCAATGTTGCCATGTCCCATCCTGTGCCACTGAGCAAGGTGAGGCAAGCCTTATCATAGAATCATGGAATCATAGAATGGTTAGGGTTGGAAGGGACCTCTGGAGCTCATCTAGTCCAACCCCCCTGCAGTGGGCAGGGATATCCCCAACTAGATCAGGTTGCCCAGAGCCCTGGCAAGCCTCACCTTGGATGTCTCCAGGGATGGGAACTCAACCACCTCCCTGGGCAACCTGGTCCAGTGTTCCACCCCCCTCGTGGGGAGGAACTTCTTCCTAATGTCCAGTTTAAATCTACTCTTCTCCAATTTAAAACCATTGCCCCTTGTCCTTTCACTCCAGGCCTTTGCAAACAGGCCCTCTGCAGCCTTCTTGGAAGTTCCCTTTAGGTACTGGAAAATCACTAGTAGGTCCCCCCGAAGCCTTCTCTCCTCCAGGCTGAACAATCCCAGCTCCTTCAGCCTGTCCTCATAGCAGAGGTGTTTCAGCCCCTGAGCATTCTTGTGGCCTCC
>VWZO01007912.1:107501-119806 GCA_013396975.1 Bucco capensis
CAAAGGCCTTGCACAAGTCCAGATAGATCACATCCACAGCTTGTCCCTTGTCCACTGAGGCAGTCACAGTATCATAGAAAGCCACTAGGTTTGTCAGACAGGATCTGCCCTTAGTGAAGCCATGCTGACTGTCTCTGATCACCTCCCTCTCCTCCATATGTCTTAGCAGAACTTTTAGGAGAATCTGCTCCATGATTTTCCCAGGCACAGAGGTGAGGCTAACAGGTCAGTAGTTCCCAGGCTCCTCCTTTACACCCTTTTTGACAATGGGTGTACCATGCCCCTTCTTCCAGTCTCTAGGGACTGCACCTGACTGCCAGGACTTCTCAAATATTATTGAGAGTGGCTTTGCAACTACATCAGCCAATTCTTTTAGGAATTTCAGGTCCCATAGACTTATGTATGTTCAGGTTCCTCAGGAGGTCACGAACCTGATTTTCACATACGGCAGGAGGGACTTCACTGCCCTGGTCCCCTTGACCTGGGAGACCTTATTCTCATTCAGGCAAGTGGTGCAAGACATTGCCATGGGATAAGCTATTACTAGTGTATTCCAGGCTGCATCTGGTCTCCAGCCAGTCAGAGTGGGACTGGCCAGGCCTGCAAGACATGGGGGCTTGCCCAGGTCCATCAGGATGTTAGGAATGGGAGATCCTCTCTAGTATCCTGACAGCTTTACTCCTTTAAAAAAAAAAAAGTGTTTCCTCCATGCAATGGTGGAAATCTTTTCTACAGGCTGCTCTGAATCAGCATGTACTCAAGTAAGAGGCCCCAAGGGACAGCATGTGGGTAGGACAAAAGAAGCAGAGATCACTGTTCTCTGGAGGAAAAGGCCAGACCAGATTTTGTGGCTCACCAGTGAGTAGAAACAGAATTTCCATTAAAATTTTTGTCAAAAAGGAATCAATGGACTGGCAAATCTGAGCTGTAAGTGTGGGGAAAACAAAGCTGAGCACTTATCACTGACTGTGGAGGGAATGATATCATTTCTGGTAACAGAGCACCTTTCCAGTCCATTCCATTCTTTCTAAAGAAGCTTCCAGCTAGAAGTACCATTCCTGTGCCTTGTCTCATGTTTTACCTTTTCAATCAGGTCAATGCAAGCCTGCAGGTCCAGCCCAAAGTCAATGAAGACCCATTCGATGCCTTCCTTCTTGTATTCTTCTTGCTCCAGGACAAACATGTGATGATTGAAGAACTGTTGCAGTTTTTCATTGGTGAAGTTGATGCACAGCTGCTCAAAGCTGTTGTACTGCAAGAACAAAACAAACCTGCATCAGAATGAGGAGCTGCCAATGTGAAGGGATTCACTCTTCTGCTTTGTCTGGGTGGGAAGAGTGACGTCCACTAGGCTCAGCTGGATTGCTACCAGAGCAGGAAGCCAGGAATCATTGGAGATGTGCCCACAGCAACGTTAGAACAGTCCTTGTGAACTGCCTGTTTGCTCCAGATAAATTAATTCAGACAAGAGATCTTTTTCTTATGAAAGCCAGCAGTTTCTTGGAGGAGATGGAGCTGTCAGACACTAGGGGACTGAGCTGTCTACCTACAACATTCCCCCAAATCCATCACAGGGGTTCTTCTGAACTCACATCAAATATCTCGAAGCCTGCAATGTCCAGTACTCCGATGAAGAACTGCCTGGCCAGCTTGGTATCTAGGGTCTTGTTGATCCGAGTCACCAGCCACTTGAACATGCGATCATAGGTGGCTTTAGCCAGGGCTCCCACAGCATAGACAACCTGCCAAAGCAAATCGGAGAGCAGAACATGAGCACTTACACTTCTCCCTGCTTTTGTACGAGCTAGAGGCTGAAGAAGAGAGCTCCTCTTGGCATATGAAGGATAGACAGACAGGTCCAGGGGATTCATGAGTACTGTATATGCTCCACTAATAGTTTCTGCATGCTTACAAGTGTGCTTTTGTGTCCCTGGCCTGGTCTTAGCCTCCAAGGTCTTAGAATACAGATTCAGTCTAAAGTGATATTTTCAGAAGCCTTGTGCATGGCAGGCGCCTACAGCTCATTTTGGATAAAGACACTAGTTTCTAAGGCCCTCTTGAATTTTATTTGAGGACTGGCTTGCACTATTCAGGCCAGGTTTGGTTTCCTAACTGTGATGTGGCTGGAATCTGACAACACACATTTTTGGTGTATTTCATTCTCCCACAAGATCAGTTTAGATGAGTTTTAGATAAGTATTTAGATTCACTTGCTCCTTTCCAGAGCAGCACTCTTCATGGGAGGGTTACTGTCTCTGAAGCAGATCCATAGAAACTGGACCTCTTCAGTCTGGGATTCAACCCACATTTCAAAAACACTCCATTGAACCTCCAGACTTAGTTAATACCCCAAGTAATCTGCCAGCATCTTTCCCAGCTGCTAAATGAACTGTGGACACATCTTATCCTGCTGCTCTGGAGTCTCCTTCTAAACCCAAGAGAGTGAAGTGAAGCACCAGTTGCCCTGCTCAGAGGACATCACACAGTAGGACTGCCTACAGAGGAGTGAGGTACCAGTGTGAGCAGGGAGCCCGAGTACCACCACACTCACCTGTTCCACATTCTGACCTTTGGTCACATATTCATTGCCCACTTTCACACGGGGATGGAGCAATCCCTTGATGAGGTCAGCTGAGCTGATTCCCATGAGGTAGGCAGCTTTGTCAGCACCTGTAAACCAGTACATATTCTGTGGATGACCTGCTCTGGAAGGTGTTTAGTGAAGTGCAAACAAGAGGTGATGAAGGGCAGTCAGGGTGTGACAGGTTGTGATGTTGCTGAGGTGAGTCTGATGCAGATGAGACCACCAAGTGCTTGCAGAAAAGGCTGTCCTAAATGTGACTGCTCAAGGACAATCTCCCTTGTGCACCTACAGCAGGTCTTAGGATAGTGTGGTTGCTTGGGATCATGGCCACTGACCTCCACAAACCAAGCCAGACAAGACATCACAGTCTGTCCTTGAGGGAACTGAGCAGATCTGGTAGCATAAAGCCAAACTCACTTTCAGTGCCATCAGCCTCTGCCTGCTCTTCTCGCTGCTTTTGCTTGAACTTCATGTTGCCAAAGTGCATAATAGCACCTACTATTTTATAGCACCCATATTTCTCATCGTTGCTGAAGCCCAAGATGTCCATGGCATGCTGAGGAGAGACAAAGCAGTAAAGACAGAACAAAATCACCACTCTGAGGTGGGAGTTGGTCCTCCCACCATCTCCTAAGGTGCTCTCCGTATCCTGGGGCTCTGGGCTGGGTCCTCTATCTGGTGAGCACCCAGCCAAGGAATCCTGTCTGTGGAATTTGAATGTGAGTCCAGCTGCCACAAGATCAATTTGAAAGCAAAAGAATTAGCCTAGCATCCACAAGGAGGAGGTTTTCCAAGCTGAGATCTCATCTTCTCATGGGAAGTGCTACCAGCCTTTACTAATGCAGAGGACTACTCTCCATTCTCTTCCTGGAGGAAGCTGCTGTTGGAGATCAGAATCACTCTGCTCTTTCATGTAGGCTCACAGCATGTGTGGAACAACTGCTAACAAAACAGAAGGAACTCACAGCTAATTTAGAGAGGGACACAGAAAAGACAGAACACATCCATCTCTATGTCTGCCTAGAAGGAAGCTGTTCCCTCCCAAGCCCCTCTCCTGGGCTGTGCAGTGGGAAGGAAGTACACGTACATCGGTCGCCATGAGCTCCTCGCCATCGTCCAGGTTGTCTACAGTTGTTACACCCTGGGAGCAGAAGTGGTAGTCGTAGGGGTTGAGGGAGAGCAGCAGCATATCTGTTGGGAGAAGACATGCAAAGGGTGATAACAGTTCTGACAGAGACAAAGCTGGAGTCGAGGGGCAGCCTTAGACAGACATCAAGAGGTAAGGCTTCACCAGCCTTAACTAGAGGGCACCAGCCAATGGGAGCAACAGCCTCTTCAAGCCCAGGCAAGGACGCATGGGTCCTTCTCTTCTGTGATGTGTCTCCTGCTTGCTATCTTGGGATATGGCTTGGCTGCAGACTGATTTAGAAGTGGTCATCCCTGTCCGCGTGACCACTGGATAAGATTACTGCTCTGCACAGCTTTCCAGACCTGCCTAATAAGGTACTGTTCTTGCGCCAGCAACAAGCTCAAGAGCCCACAGCTGACCACCCCAAGGGCTGACCACCCCAGGGGATTGTGAGAGCCATCTTTCTGCAGTGTGGAAAGGTTTCTTGTGCACTCTGTGTGACCTGACACCTGGAGGGCAGGGCTGCTTAGAGCACAGGTCGGCCCAGGGCAAATTCTGGTCAGGTGGGACCATTTGGGGGAAGACAGCTAGGATAGGTCTACACCAGTGTCCCAGCTGTGAGTGAGTTGTGCAGGTGGTTTCAAGCTCACCTGAAACAGATCATCTCATCTTTAAGCTGAAGGAGCTTAAAGTAAGCTACAAAACTCTTCCTCCTCCCTAAGAATAAGTAAATACCTAGCCTACCCATGCTGAGGTCATGCTGTACCCACCGTATGATGAGGACTCTATACAACGCAGCTTTGCAAAGTGCACTCCCACCTTGCAGATAGACCCCAAGTGACCACTTCTCTGCTCTAGACAGCTACAGAAAGGGCTTTAGTCTGGCTTCTCAGACTGTGAGGATAAAGGAGGCTGGACTAAATGACCTCTTGAAATCTCTTCTGCACTGAATTACCCACCTTGATCCTGCACAGACAGCAAAGCATTTGAGGGCAGTAAGCTGCATGGTAAGCTGGGTTTGCTCATTCTCTATGGACCCCAAATCAGATAGCAGAGCTCCATGTAGCTTTTTTCAGACCATCATTCTGTAAAGCCTATGCCACAGCTTCAGGTACCTTACCTTGCAGCTCTGGTTTCTTCCCAGAGAGGATCTGGTAGTAGATGTGGTAGCTTCGCTCTTTGGGTTGCTGGAAAATCACTCTTGATTTTTCCAGAAGATCTAGAATCAAACAGGGCAGAGTGGTTAGAAGAGGTACTGCTGTAGGCTGGAGCTGACCCAGCACAGGCACAAAGAGTGAGTTGCACTCCCTGTCTTCTGCACTGGCACGCGTTCACTCACAGATGTCGATGTCTGCTGAGGCCAGCTTCCCTGAGGGGCCAAAATGGATCCGGATGAACTTGCCCTGAAAACACACACAGGAGGTAAGTGATGGGCTTGGCTGCACAGGTACAATCCTAAACAGCTCCTAGAAACCTCGGACCATGACAAGACACTGGTAGTTACCCCTTCTTAGGCTTCTGCTGATACCAGGCAAATCACTGGGCCCTGTGAGGGGTAGGTGGGTGAAGTTCTCTGATTTGTGATGTGCAGAGGGTCAGACAGCACCAGCTAAAGCTTTAAACATCAGCAAGCAGACCTTCCACTCACAGCAGATAAATCTCTGTCTTCAGGCCTGCTCTTAAAGCTGATCTCTTCTGCAGGGCAGTGTGATACTCAGTCTGCCCAGAGCCTCCTGCTCTGTGGTGCGCTGAAGAATCCCACCCAGGAGGGTGTCCTCTCCCTCCAAGGCATCAAAGCCACCCCTGACTGATGAGCTCTGCACCCCACAGCAGACTCAGGCTGGGCTTAGCAAAAAAACTGCTGCTCCCTGTGAGGGACACATTTGTTTGTCCCAGCTCCAGCATTCCATGTCATGCCTACTGGTCCCCTCGGCTCTGGTCCTGTTAGAGCCTACTCTCCAGCCACAGGCTGTGGCACCAGGGCGATGCCCTCTGAGCAGTACACTATTTTCTGCACTGGTGTCCCCAGAAGTAGCTTGGCCTCAGCAGTCCAATCCCCCCAGGAAGCAGAGTGAGTATCCTGCTCCATGCCCTTGGCTCACACAAACCCACAATCCCACAAGTGACACACTCAGCTGACAGGAACATGGCACATGGGCTCTTTGTCTGGCTCAGACACTTACAAAGCGTGAGGAGTTGTCATTTCTTATGGTTTTGGCATTGCCAAAAGCTTCCATAGCTGGATTAGCCTCAATTATTTGATCTTCAAGGGTGCCCTGGAAAACAAAACCAAAGGACATGTCAGCTCCCACCCAGTTGTAGTGGATCTGTTACCAACAACACAGGGAAACAGGGAGTGGGGCTCCTTGCACCCTCTGCCTGCTACCCTCCTTAGCTGTCTTTAAGAGCCTGCTGTTCCTGAGGCATCTCCTTGTCTCAAGAGGTAACACAGCTAGCTTTAAGAGTCAGCAGAGTTAGATTTTACACCAGTGTTCTCTGTGGACTTCTCTTTGCCTAAACTGGTCCCTCTGAAGATCCAGGCTGCTGTCCCCTCTGCACACAGTACTTCTTAGCCATTCTCTTAGGCTGCTACGATATGCAAACTCTTAGTTTAGCAAGCACATATTGTCACCATAGCAGTGAAATATTTTGGGCGTTTTGTCTCTGCCAGGCTTTTCCTCTTCCACCAACTAAAGTCTGGGACAGTTCAGATCACAGCACATTGCAAAGGAAGAGATCCAGAAAACAGCCTTGGTCTGTGACTCCCTACACCAACAAGATGCACAGCAGGGTCACAGTGTGATGGGAACACATAACAGGTCCCAGCAGACATGATCTGTTGAACTCACTGGAGCTCTCCTGAGTAAGCCCCAAGATTAATCTTCCCCTAACCTTATTTTTCCATTTGTGTTTCCAATGCTCAGTTAAAAGATAGATAGCCTCCACTTAATGCAGACAAAGGAGGACAAGAATTTGAGGAGAGAAGATAGACACTCATGCCAAGCCACCCAAAGGGTTTGACAACAGTAGTAGAGTTTGGAGGCACAGGCACCTGCAGGGTTTTTCTTTAGAGCTTTTGTCCATGCTCTGGCACATTGCAGACCATAGGGCTTTGCTGAGGTGGGAGTCACCAGCTCTGAGCTCTGCCCACCAAGAGCCACTCTGTTTTTTCAATCTTGGGCCCACAACCACTCCCCACCTCTGCAGCTCAAGGTCTATGAAGGGCAAAGGAGACAGGGAGCAGCTTTATCAACAAACTGTAGTTTGTCACCTGGATATCCTTTCACCTGTTATCTTTAAATTCAGCCTAGGCTAAAATTGCCTAGCATCTGAGAGTCAATGGGGGCTGCCCTGTGGGCTGCCCCAGGACCCACAGATTCAGCCCCTCAGCTGTCTCACTTACAGTAAGTTTGTCCAAGAGGTCTGAGACTCGTGTTAGCAAGCATCCTCCAACCAAGAGCGTGCACCTAGCTAAAGGCTGGCCCTCAGTGCTCAGCAGAGAGACCAAGGGCCAAGGCCATACTGAGCTGCTGAGCCCTTGGGTGCTAGGAGCACCAGGGATTGAACGTTTGCTGGGTTTCCTAAGGCACTCAATTGTTTCCTTTGAGCTAAGCAAGCACCTCAAAATGCACTCCAGAGGAGGACATTAGCTGCCCGCAATGTGGTGGGCCAAGCCAGGTCTGATCTTTGCAGAGGGTGGCATGTCCAGGCATTATCAGGGCCCCAGTATGCAACCAGAGTACAGTGCTGTCCATGGCAAAGAGGTTCTTCCCACCCTCAGCTAGGCTTTGAGGCTGGAAGGACACTGTGGCTCAAAGAGTGGAGGCTTCATCTTATCTTTGGAGGAGTCCATGCCACCCCAGGCAAACACTGAGTTGGTGTGGGTTTGCTCCTTCCCTGAGGACCCCAAAACTGACAACATAGCTCTCAAACACAATCATTTGAGTGTTTGAAGAGTCGTGATCCCTTGAAGGACAAATTGCATTTGGAAAGCAAGTGGAGAACAAAGTGCTGCCCAGGTGCTGGCACAGCCCTTGGTCCCAGAGTCAAGGCAGACACCCCATGAAGGCACTCCTCATCACTCACAGATCTGTGCTGCAGCACAACTCTGTCCTCAGCATTAAAGCTTAGGAGCCTACAACACTTACCCCAGTTTTAGTGGCAAGAGCTGCCTAGAGAAAGGAAAGAAAATTGTCTTTAGAAATCAAGAAAAACCAGGCAAGAATTGCAAGAAGCATGGTCAGAAAAGCAGGGCATGACCATTTAGTGCCAAAAAACGTCCAAGAAAGAACAAAAAAAAATGGGAGGATTAAACTTTATAAGAGATGCCAAAATGTTGTTAAATAGATTAGCTCAAGAAAATAAAGAAATGCATCAAAAAGCAAGAAGAGTTAAATCCAAACCTAAAGAGGAGAAAAGAAAATAACGCTGAAGTATTGTTGGTCAATACTTAAAGCAGGCAGTTTGCTTCTACAAGGGAAAAGCAGGTTGGAGCCTCCACGTATCAAGAAGAAATAAGCAATTGCAAGGACAGCTCAAAAATAACACCAAAGAAATGCAAGAATCAAAACAAGAGCAAGAAAAGCACAAGGCAGAAAAGGGTCAAAATGAACAAGAGGAGGAGAAAAAAAAGGAGTAAAGGATGAAAAGCAAGGCTTAAAAGAGGCAAGGTAGGAAATGGCACGTTTACTCCATTCTTTTAATGCTCTTTAAGAAGAAGATCTGTGGGGTGTTGAAGGAGGAGGAGAAGATAGAGAGGGCATCTAAAGCACCTCTTTGAGACTGCACAGTTTGAGCAGCCACATTAAAAAAAATCCATTTCCCTTGAGCAGAATAATTTCAAGCCTTGCTTGTTCAAAAGTCAGGGAAAAGCCAAACCCTGGGTGGATCAGACCAAAACACGCTTCCAAATGCAAAAAAGTTGGGGGAAGGAAAAAAAAAAGAAGTAAAAAGAAGAAGAAAGGGGAAGGGAAAAAATTAATAAAGAAAGGAAGAAAACAGCAAGAACTTGTTTCAAAAGAGGATCTTACTAATTTCTTGCCCGGTGTGTCGCCCAAGGCTGCGACAATAGCAAAGTACTGAATGACCCTCTTGGTGTTTACAGTCTTACCAGCACCAGATTCTCCGCTTAGAGCAACAGAAATACACAGATCAAGGACACGAGGCAAAGAACAGGCAAAACTTCAACCACAGACCCTGCTGACCTGCCACCCCATTCATCGTGCCCAAGGGAGGGGCACAGCACCAGAGGGATGGGAAGGTTAGCGCTATCAGTGCACTCTATCCTGGGGGTGTCTGTGCTTGTCTTTAGGGCTTCTCTTTGGAGTAAAGCCCGGCTCCATCCTTGCCATGTCCTCCTGCTGCAAGCAGGAGGTGCTGGTGCCCATCAAGACTCTACAGTCCTGGCCCCAGGGCTTCAGCTGTCTGGGATCAGCCAGGAACCAGCCTCCGTGGCTCCTGCTCGGGTAGTTTCAGCACACCCTGCTTTGTTGGGGGGTCTTGGAGATGGTGGTGGTACCACTCCAGGGTGAATCCTGCTTGGGTGAGCGCAGGGCCAGTGTGGCCAGCATGGGGTGTGGGTGGCCAGCAGGCCCTACTGAGCTCATCCCTATAGTTAGCTGCTCTCCCATTGTAATCCCAGATCACAAAGAGCCGGGGGGAGTCAGGGGACAGAGCTGCCACCGGACACACGCCAAGCATCCCTCCACAGCCCCTGCCTTTCCTAATTAGGCCATGGCTGAGGCTAAAAATGTCTGTGTCTCCTGGCAGCAGTGTAGGGTCCTTTACAGTCCTTTATATAGCCCTTATCTATATGTCACTTGAAATCAACCTGGCCTCCACCCTCCCACATCACCATCCTCCCCACCAATCCTGCTCTGGCCATCACCATGTCCCTCTAGCCTTGGCCTCCATCTCTCCTTTGCTCTCTCTCCACAGAAGTTATGGAAACTTGGGGTGCCCCAAGGCAGCTGTCGGGGTGTGGGGGAGCTGCCCACCAGGCCCCCCACGGGGTTTTGTCACCTGGCATGGTGTTGGGAAAGGACAGGGTGCTGACAGCTGCTGGAGAGGGGGAGGACTTGGCCAGGGGAGGCCCTACTGGGGCACAGGGTATCTGCCCAAGGCTTCCCTGGGAGCCTCGATTGCAGGGCAAGGGCATGGAGGGGCACTTACGTGATGAGCATGGACTGGTTTTCACGGTCTGGAAGAGAAGGAACAGGTGTTAGGCCAGTACCATCCCTGCCCTGGGAGCCCAAACCCCCCCAGAATGGGGTCCCCAAGGCGAGGGCTTACTGCGCAGCATGTCATTGTAGGCATTGTCAGCAATGGAGTAGATGTGTGGGGGGGCCTCAGAGCGACGCTTGCCCTTGTAGGCAGCCACCACGGGTGGGGTGTAGACTGGCAACCACTTATATGGGTTGATGGTGACACAGAATAGCCCCGAGTAAGTCTGCAGGGGGAAGAGCGGCAGATAAGGAATGGGAGTGACCCAACGCCCTTTCTCCTCCCCCACCATGGGATGACACCACCACCACCCCCAGTCCCCTGTTGCCATCAGCTTACATAAATCATCCAGTGGGAATAGCGGCGCTTCAAGTTGTAGAGCACAGAGGCCTCATTGAGATGTGTCAGCATGGCCATGTCCTCGATCATGTCGAACTTGGGAGGGTTCATGAGCTGCAAGTCATCCTCCTTCACCACCCGTGTCTACCACAGGAGGGGAGATGTGTCAGATGGACCCCAGCCCCTACCAAACACCCTCTCTCCTAAAGCCTGCCAGATGTTTGGGCATACTGACATGTAACATCTCCCTATGCTGGGCACAACCCTGGTCCCATGTCTGCTGTCCTCTTGACAGAGTTGCCTTCCATTTTGGGGTGACAGGGCTAGGGGAGCTCCACCAGCACCCTGGCCACAGAGCTCAACTGGGACAAGCAAGCTCCAGCCCTGCTCCCTCCCCAGAGAGACGAGCTGTGGCCAAGCCTGACAGAAGTGATCTAAACCAATGGACACCAAGATGTCAGCCCACTCCATTCTTGATAACATATCCTGTGCTCTCCACCACAGCCAAAAATGTGGTGGCACAGACTTCCACTCAGAGAGATCCCTGATTATGCAGGCAAACAACAGAAGCCTGTACCCCATCACTTCTAACTGGATTTATTTAATCCCATGAACCCAAATGCTGGGAAACTATTGCATTACATATCTGACCTGGATGGAAGAAGCTGGACTGAGTAAATGGTTTTGTTAATAAAGATTAAAAAAAACCTTTCAAAGAGGATTTTAGGGGTTTCTTTACAGGTGAGTATGAGGTGTATGATGTTAAGAGGTGTTACAATCAAGAGGGTAGATAGAAGGATAAAGGTGAGATTGTGTCTGCTGAAACTGTATCTGCTGGAAATGCTGATCCAGGGATGACAGATACAGCTTCAGATTTTGTGAATCTGTGACAAATTGTTAAAAAAAGTTTCAAGAAGGGCCAGCAAAAAAGGTTTGGAAATCGCTTTGTTCACAGAAGCTGAAGATCATTTAAACATCAGAATAAACTTTTAAAATGTATATTCCCTCCTCAATAAATTTTATTTTGGAGAGGATAAGTTTCTTTTCTTTTTCCCTGGGTTTCAAAGATATTTTCAAAGCCTTGGCACTTTTCAAAGATTATTACATATATGTCTTTTACTTTCAGCAGCCGTGAGCACTTATCTGTGCCCTGCTGAGAAACAGAAATGATCAAGTCTACCACTTACTGCCTGGGCAGGTCCCTTTTGTTTTGCCCAGTTTTACACCAGTATGAGTCTCTGCACTACAGTGAAGTTGCCAAACCATGCAGCTCCCATAGCCGAGAAAGGAATGTCAATTAAGCTCATTTGGAGCTATTTGTACTGGTTAGTATCTTGACAAATATGAGCTGATCCTTGCTTGCTTTGCCTCCCTCCCACTGCTGGAAAGCTGGAGCCTTACCACTAGACACATCTGGTCCTACTCCTTTGCCCAGTGTCTGTTCTCCTAATAGAACTGCTCGCTCTGCTGCAAATCCTGTCTGAAGTGAGCAGGAATTGGCCAACTGGCCCTTACCTCTTGTTTCAGTCTTGGACATGAGCCAGGCAGAGACCCAGCGCTGCAAAGAGCTGTGCTGGAGCAGGGACACCCTTTGGGCAGCCCTTCCTCCAGCAACCAGGAGCTGTGCTGGGGCAGCCCTACCATCCTGCTTTGGTCTGCCTCACACGGGACGCTGCAGTAGGACAGGAGGATGCTGAACCACTGCCATTCTTGGCAAGTGATGGGCCTACAGGTCCTGACACACAGCAGAGTGGGTACCCTCAGAGCATGGCTGATGGCCCAGAGTGGAAGGGCCATCTTGCTGATAACAGCAAGAGCTCAGCTAGTTTCAGATGGGTTCTGGTCATATATAACCTGCCTCAGCACACACTTGGAACAGGAAAGATATTTTGCTTACTTCCTTATTCTTGGTTTCCACGGTGACTTTGCCACCAGAGGTCTCTTTGATTTCCACCTCAATGTAAGCTTCTTTCTCATCTGGGATCCAAGCTCGCTTCTTTCCTGGGGAGAGGGGAAGGGGAAGGGGAAGGG
>VWZO01007915.1:0-15476 GCA_013396975.1 Bucco capensis
TAGCAGTAGCAGCTGCTTTTCCTTATGTTAGGATATATGAAAGCATACCAAAAGTGGGGCAAGAAAAATGATTAGAAATTTCAGGACTAGCTGGGCAGGGAGGTGAGAATCTATGATGAAGTCTCACTACAGGGGATGGTTATGCCTTGTGGCTGTGCCTAAGGCTGTAGTGCCTGGAACAAAGTTTAAAGGGTCAGTGCACAAATTAAATGGCAAAAAAATAGGATGTTCAAATCCATATTTACCTTTCGTCAGATTTATTTTTAAACTCTGTCAAAACTCACAGTGCAGAATTTTTTACTGAGCCAAAGGTTTATTTCTCCCTTTCTGTTCTTTTTTGCTGCATTTTTAGAAATCATCCATTCTGCAATTTACCTGCTGGAACAGTATATGGTATTTGCTTAGCCCATAACATTGTTATTGTAAACCACACTTCTCTCTCTTCTTCTCTTTTCTAGTTTTTGTGAATACAGTAGTTTAGTGTTTTATTAGTTGGAAAGTGTTTTATTTATTTTATGATACTGTTGTCTTTAAAAAAGAATCACACACTCACAAAGGAAAAATATGAAAAGGGTATGATGAACACTAAACCCTTTAAGTTAATATTTGAACTACGCTTAGTTCACACAGCAGGATTTTGCAAGTGTGCTGCTTAGGATAAATGCGCAGCTTGGAGGAGATTTGGGTGCTTGAAATGAACTTGCATATGTCGAAAGGGAAGCTGTATTTCAATCATTGGCTTTCCTCAGTTGTTTGCCCTCTACACAGAGTGTAGGTGTGATTCTGTGTTCCCTGTCCCCAACCTGACCTGTGTTTCCCGTAACCCTGCTCAAGTCACAACCACCAGTGGCACTCAAAATCATTGTGTTTGGCTGCAGATTTGCGGGAGACAGTTAACAACACAATAATCAAGGGTTAATTTGAACAATGTTTTCATCTAACCACACTGTTGGTCCATGTTGAACTCAAGCCAAATTTGTAAGGAACTAATATCTGTAGTTGATACGTAAATATGACTGTAAGTGTATTATCTTACTCCATAGACAGCGGCTCAAGGCCCACAGAGGCGTCCTGTACAGCAGCAGGTTATACACCGGGGTTTCCCCTTGAGGAGGAATGCCTCTCAGGGTTACTTCTCAAGCTCAATAGAACCCTTATTGCATCAGATACTCAATAAGTGACTTGGCAATAAATGTGCTGAAACTTTGAAATCTTAGCTAAGTGGTATAAAGGACTGACTGTACAATTATAATCCTTCAAACATAAACCACTGATCAAATCCAGGACTAGGTTTGGGCCCAGTCACACCTAAATTCCTCTCTGAGAAGTTCAGAATGCAAGGAGGTCCATTCTGAACCTCATGACCCAACAGGAAGTTCATTCTTACAGATTTGTCTGACCAAATGTGGTAAGTAATCAAGAATATCTTGCCACCCAATCTTGCTAAACGAGTGTCACATTTACCATCAAAATTTGTTAAACCACCGTTTTATATCAATAAACATACTGCTCCTTTATTCTTACGAGTGAAGAGTGTCACTCCATCTGCCACAGTAGGTCAGTGTAGTTTGCACTGGATACAGCATTTTTTACCTTCAAGAATGAATACAGGCCAGTAGAGACAAAGATGATCACTAGTATCACAAAGTTGAGAATTACCACCCACGTTTACTCCTAACAAACTAAAACCAGCAGAACAAAATACTAATAAAAAAAAAAGACAACTGAAGTGTTGATAATGAAAGTAGTCTCACTGATAAAATGCAAGAACTAGAATGCTTTCTGCAGCATATAAAACTGAATATAAAAGAAATACTGCAAAAATGATGGAACTCTTGTCATGATGGGCATCAGGATATCAAGTGGATAAAAGGCAGTGACATAAACTAAAATAAAACTTAAATGATAATTCCACTCAGAAAAGACGCAATAAATGGTATTGTGGAGACAATGCTATAACCACTCCAGCTCACAATTTCAGAAGCTCTTTTATTTTGTTTTGTTTTGTTTTTAAATGGCAAAGAAATAAGTAGCATTGGGTACTGTGTGATTATAGGACACTCCCCTTTCTCAAAGACAGGCAGAAAAATGAATGTTGAGAGAATATGGGTCCTGCTTTTCTATTTTGTCTAATTTCCAGTTTCTTTGCTACCTACTGACAAGAGGAATAGTCCTGGAGACACTCGTTCCTCACTGTTAATTTTTTAACAGAGTATTGTGGCCTTAGTACATAGACACGTATGTGGATCATTCTGTACCTCTGTTCCCTGGTAATTAGAGGTTGTCAAAGTCTCAAGACAATGATCTAATTGACCCTCTGCAACCTTATGTAGAAATTGAAATTACATAGAAATTTCCCATTCATTCAGATCTACGAGGAACTTCCATAGAGGGAAAGATAGACATAATCTGGAAAGACAAGAAAAACTGGACCATCTTGAAGAAAATTATATGACACTGTTACTGGCTCACAGAGATACAGGGCACAATTGCGTGAGAGGGGTCTGGATGCAAAAAAGTGTGTTGATTTATATTTGGAAAATATACTTTTCCATCAAGTATTTGAATATCTTCCAAGGTCAACCTCTAATTCTGGAAAGTTAATTACTGACATTAAGGTCTGAGAATCATGGAGGTTTTGGAAAAGAATCTATTTTCTCAGTAAGTCCAGCTCTGAAAAACATCAAAGTAATTTCAAAAATAGAGTTCCCACTGGGCTAAATGTAATAAGAGGATGTTAGGAATTCTGTAATGATATCCATCTTTTCTTTTTCTCTCCATCCCACCAAGATCCAGAGTAGTACTATTTGTACATTCACTGCCAATCTGAGAAATATGAAGAGAAAACAACCCATTTGCTTCCAAAATAACAAGACATATTATTAGCTAATCCATATGGGAGAAGGCTGCATTGCTGCTTATGGTACTAAATCTGTTTCACCTTTTACAATAAGCTATTATATTTTGTAGCCATTTAAAAAAAAAAGGACTAATAAAAATCTGTTATGCTTTTGTGTGTTTTGTCTAGAGTTATTTGCTGGTTCACACTAGATTCTGTTTAAGGAATTTGCAGAGGAGGTGACTGAGACAAAAAAAAAGGAGAGATTTTCTCCATATATACTGCTGTCTGCTAGCATACAAAGTAGAGTATGGTTGACACTGACATCAGAAAAAAGGGTCTTTGCATTACTCGGAGTGCTATCTGAACATAAACCACGCTTACATGGAATTACTAACATGGCATTGTTAATTTCTGCTGTATATGAAAAGAAGGTCTAAAAAGTCTATTTTGTATTTGAGACACTTCCATTGAACTGCGATTGAATCACTTTCTGCCTTTGTATATGCCCTTTGGAACTTTTCATTCTACTGACCAGTAAGAGGCAGCATTATGTTAGGCACCAGGCAAACTAAATGCGCTTTGGCCATGCTTCAGCAATAACCAGTGACAATACCCAGGGCTCATTGATTGTGAGAAGTAACAACACCATTTTTAGAGCTGAAAAACAGCTATGAGGGCTGCTATAGTTACTAAATAAAATATGAAAAGAGTAAGAAAAAAATAGCCATTATTCCAATTGCTTATTACTATTTCACATTTCAGATATCTTCTTGCACTTTACTTGAAAAAAATATGCTATATACATTTACCATGGTGCTACAGTGCATTCATTGTAACATGCCAGTATAGCGCATTCATTGTAGAAATGACTAATCTGTTAAACAACATGAAGATAAATGTGTTTAAACAGCTGTACCAGCAACTAGTCTGGCTCCCACTCAGGAAAGCCAGGTGGCTCGCACCACTGTAGTGTCCTTTTGGACAGCAATTATAAATGTTCAAGTTGCAACTGAAAAAGCCACTGGGTTGACACCTCTTGACGGGAGAATAGTTGTGGAAGTTGCACGGGTGTAGAGGATCTAATAAAAAGCTGCAAACCACACCTAGAAAAAACACAGAAATTGAGCAGAGGATTTGAGATTATAGAGAATCACAAAAGCTAAATCAGATTTAGCAGAGGAAGGAGTACCCTTTACTTCTCCAATATGGATTATCCAATATCACATCTGCTTCTTTTCAAAGAAAACATGTTGTTTTCTCTATATAAAGTTCAGATTAGTTATGAATATATAAATGCTGCTACTACGGAGTAGAGTGATAAAGAGAAAAAAGCCAGGCTTGGAAATTGGATAGAGAGTGACACTTTTTTTTTAACAAAGGTGATTTAATTTTTTACAAACCTCACTGAAATATTTTTAGTAGATAAGCAGTTTTTGCCTAACTTCTCCGCTAAAACTTGCTACTGGTACCTCATGAGAAAGACAGTCCAGACAGAAAGCTAATCTCAAACTGGGAAACGAGAAAGAATGTGATACTAAAATTAAAACTTTCATGATGTGACATAATAGAGCATATTTGGAATTAAAATATTATGGTTTGTCAATTTCATTCTGCACAAGAGCCTAAATGACACATAATCAGTTACCCTAATAAAGGGCTCAAACATTCTGGCAATTTTCCAAATGCAAATCAAGCTGAATTCACATGAAAAATTACACTGAATCCACATGATACATTTCAGTTTTCCTCTCAAGATTTGCAAGAAATCTAAATCTATGAAAACTCCTATTTATATGCTTATATATTTATTCCCCTCTTGCTGCAGGATTAAATCAAATTTTGATTTACGCAAATAACATATACACTAGTAAGATTGTCGTCGTCATCGTTGTGGCTAGGCTTCGCGAATGAACATCCAGGGAGGGCTCCATCCACATTCCTCATCCGCGCCTTTTACAAACATGCTGATAGAAAGAGGATAGCAGATAGCACCCTCGAGCCTGTGCAATGGATTTCTTTTAGGTGAGACACAGCACATGTAGAGCTGGACCCATGCTTTAGTCCTAAGGTTCATCTCCCAGGGCCTAGCAAGCTTGGACGCTGGCAGCGAAGTCCTTAGGATGGAGGTTTAACCTCTTAGATGGAAGGCCTTCGAGGGCTAAACGAGCTCCATCTGCCTGGGTTTGGAAGCAGCGTTGTCCTTCTCCTAGGATGACTCGTCGTCGTGGCTAGGCTTCGCAAACGNGTAAGATCAAACTGCTAGGAATCAGTAAAATATGTATGTTGAAACCATATCATGGAGAGTTTTCTGATGTGAGGAGCAGTGTATTTTTAGAAGCTCAGTGTATTACAGAAAAATTAGCACTTCTGACACATTATCTAATTTATTTCCTACATTGCAAGTTACTAACTGAAGGTCATAGTTGTACGGTCAGAGGTATTGTGTAGTTTTAAAACTTAACTGCCACTAAATATCCACTGTATCATCTAATTTTAAAGTACTGACTTAGTTGCGATGTAGCAGTTGCTTTAGGCAATAACCTTTTTCTCCCTACTCTTTCATTCTCAGAGTGAAATGGGTTAGAGTTAGAATCCAAATTAAATATTAGAAGAAATTAGCTGTGAAAAATTAAGAAAATGCTGTCATGTCATCAGAAATACGCATATCAAAGTGTCAACTCCAGTATCATTAGTTCTAAGAAGGAGGATGAGGTTGATTTGCTCCTTTAATTCTTGTGTATCAAGTTGTCTTCACTGAATCCTTAAAGGAATGGGAGTATTAAGTGCTTTTTTACATGCCCAGAAATGTGTACTTCATAAGAAGCAGTCTTGTAAAAGATCCACAGAGCTGTATCTGCTTTTCCTGCTGCCTCTCTCCCACAGCTCATGCTCTGTACATCATGGTTCCTGCCTGACTGTGCTGTAGGTATGAAGACAGTGGAAACCTTGTTAAAGACATTCAGCCACGGAATCAAATGTGATTCAGCAGGCAGCAGGATAGTGCAGGAGCACAGTTCTTTTCAAAGGTGAATTGACATTAATGAATCAGGATCCTCTTTTTTTCCTTATAAAAAGCTTTCCTTCAGGATTCAAAAGAACAAAGAGACCTCTCAAACTGTGGCTTGTTCTATTTTATTCTGTTGCTCCAACAGTACACTTTGTAGCTGCATATGGCAAAAGAAACCGTTTGTTATTATTCATGCAGAAACTTCTCTCCCATTTGACACATTTCAGGGTCCAAACGTACTGGTTATATAAAAGCAGAACACAGTGAACAGAAATGAGGCATTTTAATTAGCAGTATGAATTTATGTATCCCTTTTCCAGGTGGCTTCCACACAGAGAAAAAGGATGACGTAATGCTAACGTGAAAAAAAAAAAGGGAAAAGGAAAAAATAACACAAATTAAAAACAACAACTAAATCCGTGCCAAGTAGATGTGGGTACCCTCGAAAGGAGGCTGATCCCGGACCCTCCTACTCTCTTTCATAACCGCTAGAACAGCGCTGGCCTGGCGCGCCCTTCATAGTGTTTGTGGGAGCTGGCAGCGGAGGCCCTGCAAACGCTGCTCCCGCTGGCCACCAGATGGCGCTTCTGCTCCTGCAATCGCACTTCCTCCCGACCCTTCCGCCGAGCGGCACAGCCTGGCCTTCTTACTGAGCTTCACGGAGACCCTCCTACGCGGGCTGTCCTCAATTCCGCCCTTCACGGCCTCCCACCTGCGATTTCCTGGCCTCCCTCCAGCGATTCCAGCCACCGCTGTCCAGCAGACAAATCCTTGGCGCGGCAGAGCAAGGAGGGGCACAGCAGTTCCTGCAAGTCGTCCCGACTACCCTAGCTCTGGTCTTCCCCTGCCCCTTTGTGAAGTTCCATTTAAATCTAAGCAGACTGTGGCTGTATATATTCACACTTTTTATTAATCTGAGTTGTCATGGCTGAGTATGACCTCAGGGAGTTCTAGCTCTGCACAGCTTTTTGAGATATTTTCTCCTGGTGGATACATGAAGTTGTAGAGCGGTACAGAAACTGTTCACTGGCCACTAACGTGGGGCTACAAAGAGACAGATAAAACTGGCCAAACTAAGGTACAAGGCTGTACAAGGTACAAGGCTATCTATCAACTCTGTTAAGTCCCATGTTTTCTATCTAAGAGAGTGATCTGACAGTGCATGTCCAGCAGGTCATGGGAGGTGGTTCTGCCCCTGTACTACACTCCAGTTAGAACTTACCTAGAGTACTGTGTCCATCTCCGGAGTCCTCACACAGGAAAGACATGCACCTATCGGAGCAGGTCCAGAGGAGGGCCACAAAAGTTATGAGATTGTTGGAACACCTCTTCTATGAGGAAAGGTTGAGAAACTTCGGGTTGTTCAGCCTGGAGAAAAGAAGGTTCTGGAGAGACCTTATTGAAGCCTTTCAATACTTAAAGGGAGCTTATAAGAAAGACGAGGACATTTAGTAGACTTGTTGTGATAGGACAAGGGCAAATGGTTTCAAACTAAAAGAGAATAGATTTAGACCAGCTAAAAGAAAAAAAAGTTTACAGTGATGGTGGTGAAACACCAGAACAGGTTGCCAAGAGAGGTGCTAGATGCCCCAACCCTGGACACATCTAAAGCCAGGCTGGACAAGGCTCTGAGCTACCTGATCTAGTCAAAGATGTTCCTGCTCACTGCAGGAGTTTTGAGCTACAAGACCCTCCAATGTCTTCTTGCTCCAAGGTCCCTCCAAGCCAAACTGTTGTATGATTCTGTGATTTTGCTGCCGCTTGACAAGAACTGACAAGTAATGGGCTCCACTCTGTCTTGCACAAAGCATCTAACTGTGTGTATTACTTTTCAGAAACTGTAGCTGTCAGCTAAAGAAAGCTATTAAAAGTAGTTACGGTATTTGCTAGCACAAAATAAATTCTGGATAGTATTTTAGCTGTGTCAGATTCCAGATGGTGTTGTAACAGTAGGTTGTAGTTTACCATTATCATTACATTATTCAAAGACCTTTACTTCTGCAAGATCTTTCCATTATTCTGTCTCTCCCAAGAAGGATTTACCAACTATGGCCATGACTATTGTATTTAAATAGATTTTTTCTTCTTTGCATGGCATGGCTAACCAAGCTTTACCAACTGAGTCACTGAAAATCTGCTATACACTTTTCTAAGCGTGTTATGCTTAGAATATATAATTATAATATATTAGAATATATAATTATAGGGTAAAGAAAAAAGAAGATAAGTAAAGCATAGATGCAGAATAAGCAGCAGCAATAAGGAAGTTTGAGCTAATCTGCTTGCTGTAAACATGATATTCTGGCATGTTTCACTCTCCTAAAATAACTGAATTGTTGACTATATTTTTGGTTTAGAGAGAGGAGGGACCTATTTTCATTCTCTTTTAGAAAAAAAATCAAAGCATCACATTTGTGCAACTATCTATAGTATTTTATCTTCACACTCAAGAATTTTCTAATGTCAATGGCTATTGCACATTCTCTGTTTTATTTTGTTAGATATAAGTGCATAAGAATTAAGCATAGATATATCCAGAATGAAACATCCACGTCAGGATGAAGAAGAAAGATTAACCTTCAATTAAAAGAAACCACAAAAATGAGACTAAACTTTTCAAATCTAATTTATAAAATGTAAGTGAAAATAGGTAGCAATGACATATAACAGGAACATCTAATGAACATGCAAGGTGTCTATGTTATTCACATTTTTTACAACTTCCGTTAGTGGTACAGAGGTATGAATATGCTTTTCAGAGTTATGAAATCTATGGATATTTTTAATGCACAGTTGAGTGTGTGTCTGATCAGAGCGTGCAAAATTCTTCAGACCTGAGTATTCTATTGCTTTCCTTCCATCCTTTACTGTTATGTAGGGTCTAGTTAGTGTGAAGGGTGCTGGGTGCTGTAACAATTGATTAAAGGGCACTTGTGACATAAAGAATTTAATAACCCGAATGATGAATTTCCATTCATGCTTATTCTACCTGCTACAGCAATGGGATCAAACAATATTCCTGATGCAAAACTTTGTTGTTTTAAGATTTTTTTTTTCAACATCAATTCCTAGCTTTACTCTTTTGCTCTTTCTTTTATTTGTTTCTTGCTCTTTTTTTTTCTTCGGGCTTCTTCCTTTTTCTGTGCAGTCTTTTCTGCTTTTTCATGTTCACCCACATCATCTTCAGCTCTGTGACATTTCAGTCTGTTGATGCACACACGCATTCTGCCAAAACAGGTTAGCTAGAAATAGTGCCATCTTTAGTGACTGCTCCATTTTCAGCGCTACATTGCGCCAACTGTGACTGACAGGGGTCATACTGTTAAAGTGTAATAGTTTCTAAGTGGTAATTAGCTGGGCTGATGATCTCTGTGGATGGGGCTTGATGGACATCTGACTTTCCTATGCACTAATCCCTCCAAGATATGGATTCTTTATTCTTTCAGATATGCCACACTCTATGATTCACTGTTATTTGCTAATTACTCTCGTCACCTCACTAGTGAGCTCTTCAGAGTCTCAGCCTAAGGAACTAAAAAAAAATGCAAGAGCTTCATGAAGGCAAGGGAAATGGAATCAAAACATATTCTGTATGGTATCTCCCAAAAGTCTGATGCTTTGCTTTAACAGTATGAAATTGCAGCTCAGGTTACGGAGTTCAGAAAATAATTGCTGGACCTGTGTTCCAAGAACATATGAGATTTCTCAGAAATGCTTATGTCCCATACAACCTCTTTACATCATACTTCTGTCTTTCCTCTTCTAATCTTTTTCTTCTTACCCTTACCATACGCTTAATTTTCCTGGTCACAATTATTCAAACTGTAGTAAACCCACTCTTTTCTTTGTCTACTTCTATCTGTGTACTCCAAAATACACATATTTTGAACATCAAATTAACTCTTAATCTGTTCATAAATCATTGTGTTTTGTCTGTGGATGCATTTGGTCCCACAAAAATATTAACTGTTTAAACAGAATTGTGTAACTGATGTTACAGGTATGCAGAATGTTAACAGGTAGCATGCAAAGCTGTTGCACAGGACCAGAATACTTGAACATGGTACACGCCCACGTTATGGAATACAGGAGGGTCTGGAGCTTTCATATATTCTCACTCAAACAGAATCTGAATAACTGCCTAGGAAAAATGCTTTCACTGTGCAGTCTATAAAATGAAAATGTAATGAGGGTTAATTTTCTTGCACTGCAACAGCCTTATGACACACAAAGATTTGGCTCCAGACCCCTAATCATCTCTGTGGCCCTCTTCTGGACTCATTCCAATCGCTCCAAGTCTTTCTTATACTGAGGACCCCAGTGCTGAGCACAGTAGTCCAGTAGGCATCTCAGCAGCATGAAGTAGAGTGGGAGAATCACCTTCCTCAACATGCTGGCCACACTTCTCTTGATCCAGCCTAGGATGAGATTGGCTTTCTCTTTTGGTCTACATGATGTACTAGTTAAATATAGACACAGCCCTTAAAAAATGTCATGGGTCAAGTCCTCATCTATAAACTAGTGATACTACTTCTCTGATAGGAAGAGTTTTGTAACACTATTGTTGTTGGCATTTGTGATAAGCACAAGAACTATGTTCTTGTCTTTTGAAAATCCTGTAAATAGAATACTGCAGGTTTGTTGTTTTTTGAAAATACCAGGTTATTTGATAATTTTGCTATCTACATGTCATAGAATTTCAAGGGCAAAACTCTACATTCTGTTATTTTAACTGTGGATTACTGCAATAAAACGGGTTATTTTACATTTTATATGAAGTCTTGAGCTTACTTGCTTAATGCTTATTGGAAATTTTCAACAGAATTATTAATCAAAGAATATTAAAGATTGCAAAAAAATTTTAAAATTTTCAATTCTAACCATCTATCCAACACCACCATGCCCACTAAATAGTGTTGTGAAGTGCCACATCTATATGTTTCTCGAACACTTCTAGGGGTGGTGTTCAATAAAAAACCCCATATTCTTCCAGGTAGCTGTAGAGAGCTAGAAGGTCTCCCTTGTGCCTCCCCTTCACCAGACTAACTAACCCCAGTTCCCTCAGCTGCTCCATCTAAGACTTGTGCTTTAAATCTTTCACAAATGTTGTTGTCTTGGTTTGAACACACTCCAGCACCTCAATATTTTTCTTGTAGTGAGAGGCCCCAAACTGAATATAGTATCAAAGGTGCAGCCTCACCACTGCTGAATACAGGGGGACAATATTCATGGTTCAAGTTGTACCACCAAGAGTATAAGATGGAAAACTTATTTTCATCAGCAGAAATACATGTAGAAAAATTAAAACAACCAAAAGGCAACTGTATTGTTCATGTCTAGTGCATAATTTCTGGAAAATGCATAATCAGAAAAAAACTGCAAGAAATGGAAGAGAAGTCAAAGAAATATGTCTAAGTTCATGCACCTATTTACCAGTAAAGTAGTTAGGGCATTTAAGGGAGAATACTTTTGTGAATGAAATCTCCAAATATAACTTGAGTTTTGATTTCAGCAAGTTGTCTGAATATATGAATGTTTATTTTTAATTCTTATTAGGCCATGAAGGAGTCTTTTTATAATGGTTTACCTGTTTTAAAAAAAAAAAATGTTTATATTCAGTTTTCAGTGGTTGATGTATGTCAAAGGTGTAGTGTAGAAGACTGAGACTTAAAGAATATTTTAACTTACAAAACCCATGCTAAACATATGTCTTCAAAACTTAAACTCTAATACAGTGGTGCCACTCTTTCCTGAAGATACTGTGAAGTGTGTACTTTTATGTCACTTGAGATAAAGACATGCCTTATAAAGACACTCTCATTTTTGTTTTTTATTCTTGCTGTACTAAGAAATATAAGGCACTCTTAGGGATTATCTCAATCAAAACAAGAAACCTACAGAATAATACTGGAATCACATTAGCTGTTACTGCAATCTACTATAGTACCCCTAAAAAAGAGATGCCACTGTTCGTCTTCTAATGCCCTACCACTGCTGTTCAGGTAAGTCATGTTGATTTATCTCATAGGAATTTGCTGATTTCCTTTGCAGGCAGTCTGTTGCTTATTTTGATAGCCAGGAATTAGGAACTTTCTGGTTCTGTTGATCCCACAATTCTTGCTTTAAAATGTTCTGTCAGTTACCTAAAAGTCTAATAAATATAATTAGAATAATATAGAAAATTGGATTGTTTTCTCTTTATGTAAGCAAAATTCACTGCTGGCAAGAAGAATTGCAAGCATTGACTAACATTGCTGGACTAAACAGACCAGAAAGCTCAAAGCATAAAATCTGTGCATGAACATTTTCAATTTATTATCATCTACTTTTCTGTTTTATTTTGTTTTCCAAGCATTTATTTCTGTATTATGCAACTGAAAAAATGAACTTTAGGTCATGGTCTTGTTTGTCGTTTTAGGTTTTCAACACTTTAGGGGAAGGCTTTAGGGCATTTATTGCCTTAACAGTTTGACTGCAGTTCACATCTCAAGATTTGACAGTGCTGTGCTGGTAAAACCGTTCTTCCACCTCTTTAGTCACTCCTTCAGCCCACAGCAAAGTAAGTAAGTAAAAAATAAGTCTGCGTGAAAAAAAGATGATGTTATATGACTGTTGTTTATATCCTTACGTGAGTTCTATATACATTGTTTGTCTCTGACGTTTTGCTTGTATAAACAAAACCAGGAATGGAGGGCCTGCAGAAATAGTTCTTCACAGAGTGCAGCTATGATCTAATCATCCAATCTGTGTAGAAAATATAGCCAAGTGAAGGTCAGATACAATCTCACCTTATTTAAGTACTACTGAAATATTACAAATAATTCCTAAACTTTTAAAATGACCATTGATTTGCTTTATTTCCCTAAGCTTCACAGCAATTTGGAATGCTTAGTTGTAGGACAGTATAATTGTAGTTGTCCTTTGTTTTGTTTTAACTTGCCCAGTGAATTCCCATGGGTATAGTGAGAAGTGTACTATATCACAGTATAATGGCAGCAGTCAGTGCATAGATCCATTCTTACAGGGATTTTTCAAGGGGTGGAGGAATCTCAGAAATTTCTGTATGGCCATGTTTATCAGCACTAGAGATGCTTCAAATATGCATCTGCATAGTTGAAGGGGTCTTGAGAATATTCTTGAAAGGCTTTTCAAATTATGAACATTATGAATTAGAGATCAAATTATTGGTAAAACCTGTCATTCAAAACCTCAAGATTTCAGGAAAATAGCATCTTGTTTTTCCACTGGTGAAAATGCGAAGGTCTCTTCCATCTATGTTCAAGGCTGAAATTTGTAGTCACATTTGCACTCTGCTATTATCTCTTGTTAGTAATTTTTTGTTTGTTTGTTTGTTTATTTTATTTTTTTACATTTTTAATTTTTTTATATTTTTCTAAACTGGGAAATATTTTCAGTTTGTAAGTTACTCTTTCCTGTAGAAATTGTATCAGGTATGCCAATCATTAAAGTCTCAACAAAAATGAATTTGAAAACCTGGATGTGAGTCTTTATACTTTCTTTTAAAATTACTGTGCAGAAATTTCTGACTTCCTTTTTCACTGTATTGAAACTTCCTTTACTATATATCTATTCCTTTCTGTGCCTAAGAAAATCAAATGTAGCACAATCCATGCTGCTACCATAGTTGTTAGCTGCTTGAAACATTATTGCTCTGAACTGTAACTGTCAGTAGAGGCTATCAATAGAAAAAATGGCAAAACCTAAGACATCCTAATGACAAGGAAAATACCTACAATCAGAAAAAACTCATACAGTAGCTTCCTACAGGGTGTCATTTTGTTAACAGTGTCAAAATATAGAAAAATTTAAACAGAACACTGTGGTTAATTCAGCTATATTTGAGATCTGATACAGTTGTGTCATCCTGTTTCCTTGTAAAAAAAATGCTAATTACAATCTGTGTTTGTAAAGCAGAATACTGTGAGGATAGTAACTAAAAAGCTTACTAGAAACATAGTGGAATGTAGTAGTATACTCGTGCCTTTGAGAGAGATAGGTGATGGATTGAGTATATTTCTAATATTTTTTTCATGCTTTCATTGTGAGCAAAACCTTTCTTCCTTTCTTTCTTACCTTTCTTTTCTTTCACATCTTTCTTTCACACCTTTCTTTCCTTTCTTTCACAGCTTTTTCACATCTTTTTCCACACCTTTCTTTTGCACCTTTTTTCTTTCTTTCTTATTTTTAGTCACAGTGAAAAAGGCTATAAATAGCCAAATCTGCAGGCTACTGCAGTAACTGAAAGAAGGTTGATTTGTGTCTAACATGGTAGTTTTTGGAGACACAGCTGAGCATCAGAGGATGGGAAACTGATAGATTAAACCAGTTCATTTCTTTGTTGCCACCAGTGACTAATATCTTTTAAAAAATATTTGTTATTCATACAGTCATTATTTGTTATCCATCAATTTACAAGTCTCCAATGTCTGCTTTCAGTGACCTGTTGCTGACATGTCGTTATCCAAATTAGTGCAAACATGCTGTAAAATACAGACTTTCTTACAGACTCCTTACATGATTTTTAAGAGCTCTTCAGATTACCTAGCATCTCAGAGTTTGAGAAGTGTTCAATTATGAGCCAGTGCCCAAGGAATGAATTCCTTCACTCTTTGCTGTCTTGAAGACGATAGTATTGCTTGAGTTGAAATGATAACACCCACAAACCTGAAGAGGTAGGTCATCTGTGACAGCACAGATAGCTTTTGGAATACTAACACAAGAAACAATGCTGTAAAAAGCATGCAGCCCACTAGTGTCTTACTGATTCTATCAATTTTTTGCACACAACAGTCACTTTGAATTTCACAGTGACAGTGCAGTTGGAGTTCATCACTTCTACTCAAACATGCTAAATTTACCTAATTTTGCTAAAAAAAAAGAAAAAAACACCTGTTAACAACTAAGGTCTGATTTATACATCTGAACAATTCTTTATTGTGTAGCCATTACAAGATATCAGTACAATATATACTGATTGACCAATTGTGATAATTTATTAAATAAAAGATTTATACTGATGATAATAATATTATCGTAGTAATGATAATAGGGGAGGTCTTGCTTAACTAACCTGATCTCTTTCTATGACCATGTGACTTGCCTTTTGGATGGGGGAAGGCTGTGGATGTTGTCTACATGGACTTTGGTAAGGCCTTTGGCACAGTCTCCCACAGCATTCTCCTGGAGAAACTGGCAAATCATGGTATAGACAAATGTACTCTTCACTGGGTTAAAAACTGGCTGGATGGCCGTTCCCAGAGAATTGTATTGTTCATGCTCAGCAGCATGGAAGGCCAATGGCATCTTGGCCTGTATCAAGAATAGTGTGACCAGCAGGACGAGGGATGTGATCCTCCCCCTGTACTCTGCACTGGTGAGGCCTCACCTTGAGTACTGTGTCCAGTTCTGGGCCCCTCACTTCAAGAAGGATGTTGAGGTGCTGGAGAGGGTCCAGAGGAGAGCAACAAGACTGGTGAAGGGGCTGGAGGGGAAGCCATATGAGGAAAGTCTGAGGGAACTGGGACTGTTCAGCCTGAAGAAGAGGAGACTCAGAGGTGACCTTATTGCCCTCTACAACTACCTGAAGGGAAGTTGTAGTCAGATAGG
>VWZO01007915.1:16289-33021 GCA_013396975.1 Bucco capensis
ACTGTAGTTCTCTGAAAGCTGGCAGCATGTTTTCAAAAACATTACCAGCTTCTAATAGCTTAAGCCTAAAATGTTTGGGTTACAACTGAGGATTGGAATGTAAACTTTCTGTGACTCTACTGAGAAGTCATGGGGGTGTAGGGTGAGAGCCTGCACCTGTAGAAAAGGAACAGGCAAGGCAGGTGACCCCAAACTGACCAACTGAGTATTCCATTTCATACATGCCATGCTCAGTATAAATTCAGGAGGCTGTTCCCTCTGTGCTCTGCTCTTTGCTTCCCTTAGAATCATAGAACTGCAGTCCTGCATGGGGCCCCAGCTTTGCTGCTTTTCTCACTTCTGAGTCCGGTTCTCCAGGGTCCAGCTTTCCCTCTTCCCCCCCACCCCAGGGGGTTTGGCTGCAGTAATATAGTGACCGGAAGTGAGAGTGGGAGGTTTGGATCTTGGTGCTGGCTCTGTATCTTTATTTGTACATATATTTGTCTGCTGCCTTTGCGTTCTATTAAAATAGTTAAAGTTATTCTGCCTTTTCCAATCCACAAGTCTCATTATTTCATTCAAACTATAACACCATGTCACTGAGGACTTGTTTTTCAAGGCCAAGGATGGTGTTACAACCGGTGGCATGAGGCACTGGGTATGTCTTCAGCCATCTGGTGGTTGCACATAGTGATTACCTTGGCAGGTCTGTGACAGTGTAATGTAGTCGATTTGTCATGCCTCTCTGTATCTATACCTAGTCCATCGTCCACCATACAATAGAGGCTTCACCCTCTTAGTCTGCTTAACTGCAGTGCATGTCTCAGAGTCATGGATAATCTGGGAAATATTGTCCATGCTTAAATCCACCCCTTGGTCTCATGCCCATCTGTAGGTGGCATCCCTTCCCTGATGACCTGAGGCATTATGGGCCCATTGGGCTAGAAACAACTCTCCTTTGTCCTGCCCGTCTAAATCTACCTGTGACACCTTGATTTGTGAAGCTCGGTCTACCTGCTCGTTGTTGCGGTGTTCCTTGTTAGCTCCACTCTTAGGCACATGTGCATCCACGTGGTGAAGCCTCACAATCAGCTTCTCTGCCTGGGTGGTGGTGTCTTGCCACATTTCAGAAGCCTAAATGGGTTTTCCTTTGCTTTGCTAATTAGCCTTCTTCCATCTGTCTAGCCATACCCACAGAGCATTGGCCACCATCCATGAGTCAGTGTAGAGATAGAGCCTTGGTTACTTATCCCGTTCAGCAATGTCCAAGGCCACTTGAACAGCTCTAAGCTCTGCAACTTGACTCAATCCAGCTTCTTCTTCAGTGGTCTCTGCAACAAATCATGTGGGGCTCCATATGGCTGCTTTTCACTTTTGGTTTGTCCCTATAATGCAACAGGAATCATCACTGAAAAGAACGTAGTTCTTTTCAACTTCTGGCAGCTGGTTGTACTGTGGAGCTTCATCAGCACATGCCACTTTCTCTTCTTCCTCTTCATCTGCTAGACCAAAGCTCTCACCTTCAGCCAAATTGTGATCAATTCCAAAATCCCAGGGTGATTTGGGTTTCCAGTACTGGTGCACTGTGTGATCAAAGCAATCTATTTGCTCCAGATAGCATTGGTGGCATGATGCATGGAGGGAGCCTTTCCTTTGAACATCCACCCCAGCGCTGGTAGTAGGGGTGCCAGAAGAAGCTGTGCTTCCTTGCCAATCACTTCTGAGGCAGCTTGAACTCCTTCATAGACTGCTAGGATCTCTTTCTCTGTCAGAGTGTAGTTAGCTTCAGATCCTCTGTAGCCTTGGCTCCAGAATCCAAGTGGTCAGCCTTGAGTCTCTCCAGCCACTTTCTGCCAGAGGCTCAATGAAGGGCCATTCTCCCCAGCTGTGGTGTACAGCACCTTCTTCACCTCTGGCCCTGTTCTGATTGGGCCAAGGGCTACTGCATGGGCAATCTCCTGTTTAATTTGTTCAAAGGCTTGTTATTGAGGACCCCAGTGGAAATCATTCTTCTTACTCATCACCAAGAGCAGAGGACTTACAATTTGGCTGTACTCTGGGATATACATTATCCAGAAGCCTACATCACCTAGGACAACTTGAGTTTCCTTCTTGCTGGTTTGTGGGGACATTGCTGTTATTTATTCTTTCCGTTGGGATCTGGTGGTGTCTGTCCTGCCAATTCACCTGTAAGAATTGGATTCCCAAGGCAGGTCCCTTGACCTTACTCTGCTTTACAGTGAAACTGGCATTCAGGAGAATCTGAATGATCTTCCCTCCTTTTTCAAAGACTTCTTTTGCCTTGCCCCCTATACAATGATGTTGTCAATGTACTGTAGATGTTCCAGAGCCTCACCCTTCTCTAGTGCGGCATGCACCAGTCCATGACAGATGGTGGAACTGTGCTTCCACCCCTGGGGTAATCAATTCCATGTGCACGGCACATCCCTCCAGGTGAAAGCAAACTGTGGCCTGGACTCTGCTGCTAAAGGAATGGAAAAGAACACATTGGCAATGTCCATAGTAGCAGACCATTTCGCTTCCTTGGACTCCAGTTCTTACTGAAGTTCTAGCATGTCTGGCACAGCAATCGGGTGACTTCATTCAAGCCATGATAGTCCACAGTTAATCTCCATTCTCCATTAGACTTACACAAAGGCCAAATGGGGCTGTTGAAGAATGAGTGGGTCTTGCTGACCACCCCTTTGCTCTCCAGCTCATGGATCATCTTGTGAATGGAATCATGGAGTCTCAATTTGTTCGGTACTGCTGGTGATGCACTGTTGAGGTGGCTATTGGTTCCCGCTTTCCTCTACCTTCAAGAGCACCACAACAAAAGGGTTGTCTGACAGTCCTGGTGAAGTGTTCAATTGTTTAGTCTGCTCTGCCTCCACAGTGGCAGTTCCAAAGGCCCATCAATTTACTTTTGGGTCTTTGAAGTACCTGTTCCTGAGGTAGTCAATGTCCAGGACATGTGGGTGTGTTGGGTATGGCTGAGATGGAGTTCCACACAGCAGTCCTCACAGCACTGTGCCTTGCATTGAAGATAACGCATGGTGTTGTGACTGCTGCTGAACAGGGCTGGCACAGAACCAAGGGGATAGAGTGGACAAGATCTTGGGAGAGGACACAACCAGGACATCTGAGCCAAGCTGACCAAATGGCTGTTCCATATCATATGATGTCAGCTCAGTAATAAAGGGGGAGGAAGGGGGGCATCCAGTGGGAGAACACGTCTGTTTCCAAGTAACTGTTACATGTTTCGGAGCCCCGTTTTCCAGGAGAGAGGCCGGATATCGCCTGTTATGGGAAGTAGAGATAAAGCTTAGTTTTGCTTCGCTTCACGCACACAGCTTTGCTTCTCTTTGTTTGCTTATTAAACTGCCTTTACCAAAACCCACAGGCTGCTTTCAACTTATTCTTTCTCCTCTTGTCGTGCTGTGGAAGGTGTGCGGAAAGGATGTGATAGAGAAACTTGGTGGGCACCTGGCACTCGGTCAAACATCGACCCACTACAATGGGGCATTTGGACCAGTTACAATGGGGTGTTTCTGCCATTCTTTCCTGGTCAAACCCTCTTTAGCTTCTATCACTGTGAGCTCTTGAGAGCCCCTGTCACCCCAGAGATGGGGATAGATTTGGGCCCCACATGTTCTGATGGCATTAAAGTGCATTGAATGTCAGTGTCAACCAAAGCCTTAAATTCTTGTGGTTCTGATGTGCTGGCCATTGCCTCCACACAGTCTGGAAGATGCTATTATTGCTTTTCTCGCCCTGACTGGAGGCAGGGCCTCTCTAATCTTGGTGGTGATCTTGATGGTCACTCGACCTAGCACAAATAGACATGGTGGACTGTTCTAACAGAGAAATTATTTTGGTTATGTCATTGCACAGTAAATTAATTAATTAATTAGTTAGTGTCTTGGACATCTGTGTCTGAGCTGACTTTTGTTTGCCTCAGAGCTTTTCCAATATCTCTCCAATAATGGTGGAAAACAAATTATTTCCTCTATCTTCTTCCATTCTGTGCTTCTAAGATCCTTCCTCCTGTGACTTCTCACAACCTTCTCTTATTGTTGTATGATATAGCCATCTCTATATTTCTACAGAACATTCAGCTTCCAGACTACAACTACAGTGGGATAAATGACAATGTATTGTGACCTTTTATACTAGTGCTTCACAGTCTCATATGAATTGTAATTGCATTTTCTCTTCTTGGCATGTGTGGCCCTCAAGGTTCTACACACATGAAGATGTATGACAGCTCTCTCCTGAGCATCATAAACAAGACAGCCCAGAGGAATAGCAGTGGCACATTCAAGTACAGAATTATTTCTCATGCAAAACAGTGTAAGAATCCTTTCTGTAAAAATCTAAAGAACAATTCTGTTCCCAATTCCATGGTATACATTCATAAGTCATACTTACTAATGATCTCTGGGAATTGGTAAATTGTTATTCAATGATCTAAGTAAAAAAATGGGTAACAACCTATAAAATGAAAGCTGTTGGGTCTTATATGTCCCACACACTAAGAAAGGAATTGAAGAGGATGGACTTCGAGAATCAAAATCAACATGTTCAGATCCAGAGGCAAGGAATATGTTGAGCCACCTTGAGAATATCTAGAAGCTCTGTCCGTATTTGTACTCACTCATGAACATATATGATGGGGGAAGGGGATAAAAAAATGAGTGGTCTTTCACATGACAAACTACGGGAGGAGACACCTGAGTTGGTGGGAAGAGGGGCTAGTTCAGATGCAGCCTGTTCCCTGCAACATGCAGTACAGTCAAAGGTTCACGGAATCAAGCCAGGGGCTCCTCAGGTAATAGCAGTCAGCAGAGAAACATTAGGGAAACACCTTAAGGGAATGAAGGGATGTTTCTCTGGAAAGGTGACATGGCTGACTGCTCAGCTGAAGTGCATCTACATGAATGCATGCAGTATGGGCAACAAACAGGAGGAGCTGGAAGCTGCTGTGCTGCTGAAAGCTACAACATAGTGGCCGTTACTGAAACCTGGTGGGATGAATCCTATGACTGGAGTGTGACTATCACTGGTTACAAGCTGTTCAGAAGGGACAGGAGGGGATGGTGGGGTGGAGGTGTTGCCCTCTATGTTAAAGAATGGATTGAATGTGAAGAGTTGTTCGAAAAGAATAGCCAAAAGCAAGTTGAAAGCTTATGGGTGGGAATTAGAGATCAAGATAACAAGTGAAACCTTGTGGCTGGAGTCTATTATAGGCCTTCAGATCAAAAGGAATCTGTTGATGAAAGTCTGATAAGGCACATGGAGGAGAGGGAGATGATCAGAGACAGTCAGCATGGCTTTGCTAAGTGTAGGTCCTGTCTGACGAACCTAGTGGCCTTCTACAATAGTGTGACTACCACAGTGGACAAGGGACGACCTGTGGATGTTATCTATCTGGACTTCTGCAAGGCCTTTGACATGGTCCCCGACAACATTCTACCGGCTAAGTTAGAGAGCTATGGGTGGACTCTTCAGTGGATAAGGAACTGGCTGGATGGTCGCATCCAGAGGGTAGTGATCAATGGCTCGAAGTCCAGCTGGAGATCAGTGACAAGTGGTATCCNTAAAGGGAACTTCCAAGAAGGCTGGAGAGGGCCTGTTTGCAAAGGCCTGTAGTGAAAGGACAAGGGGCAGTGGTTTTAAATTGGAGAAGAGTCAATTTAGACTTGATATTAGGAAAAAGTTCCTCACCATGAGGGTGGTGGAATACTGGGACAGGTTGCCCAGGGAGGTGGTTGAGTTCCCATCCCTGAAGGCATTCACAGTGAGGCTTTACAAGGCTCTGGCCAACCTGATCTAGTTGGGGATGACCCTTCCCACTGCAGGTGGGTTGGACTAGATGACCTCCAGAGGTCCCTTTCAACCCAAATGATTCTATGATTCTGTGTTAATAACCCTTCTAGTCAGTTTTGTAAAAAGATTTGAGTGAGTGTCTTGGTTTTGTGATTTTTGTTTTCTTTTTTTGTGGACTTGATTCTGAAATATTGGGGAAAAAAATGTGCAGACTAGTGAAGAGTCTGTGCTAGAGAAGAGGTGGTCAAGGAGATGCAAAAATCCAACATACGAGAGGAGACCAAAGAAAGACTACCACTAACACAGTAAGAAATTAATACACTGTTCCCCTTAGAACTCTTACATTAAGACAGAAGATCTTCTCCCACTGCCCCAGTTATACAGCTCTTCTGTGTCTAAAAAGATTTGCCTTGCCATTATTTGCCTGACCACTGCATTGTCTTCTGAGGCCTGTGACCTTTCTTTATTTTAAAAATGTTCAGAAAGTTTTTAACTGAATTCTTGTTGAAGTAAGAAGATCCCTAAGAATTAGAATAATATCTTTATAAAAAATAACTCATTGTTGTTGTTTGTTTAATTTACCATATGTCTTTGCACTTGGTGACTGGTTAAAATAAGCCTCCTCATATACCAAGATCAGAGGTCATCACACAATTTTAAGAAATGGGGAAAATGTCACCTGTTTTTAATAAAACTTTTTTGAAATTTGTATTACATGGTAGATCAACAAGTGTGGGAAAGCAGTAGTCTAGAATCAGTGCCAAAGTTTAGTGAAAAATATTTGCTGAAAAAGTAGTTTTGCTTTTACAAATGTCATTTGACATCCATTTTTTACCATCACTTTTCTAAATATGGCTCTATTTGACCACCTTCAACACTTACCTAATCTGGAGTTTTATCCTGGTACAGTCAAAAATATATTTGCAAAGAGTGCTTATTTGTTTCTAAGATGCAGGAAGAAATAAAGCCTTTGATGTAGCCCTTGACAAAACATTCTTGTAAACTAGAACAGAAAAAAAGATAAATTTGTGTCCTGAAAATCCCCAGATAAAACACGCCTTTTACTTTCCTCACCATACTCTATACTATCCATAATTTGACAATTTCTTTAACATTTAGGTGTTCTAATTTTATTTTATTTGTTTAGTTTTATTACTGAAAACCAGTGTTCAGAGTGAGTAATTTGGAGGGTAGTAGAATCATACAATCATAGAATCATTGGAGTTGGAAGGGACCTTTAGAGGCCATCTAGTCCAACTCCCCTGCTGCGAGTTGGGACACTTAAAACTAGATCAGGTTGCTCAGAACCCTGTCTAGCTTCACCTTGAAAGTTTCCACCTCTCTGAGCAATCTGTTCCAGTGCTTCACCACCGCATTGTGAAAAATTTCCTCTTTATATCCAGTCTACATCTCTTTCCTTTAGTTTAAAATCATTACCTTGTTCTATCGCAACAAGCCTTGCTAAGAAACTGTATCTATCTTTCTTACAGGACCTCTTTAAGAACATAAGCCACAATAAAATCTCTAGCCTGAAATCCCCAACTCTCTCAACCTTTCCTCACAGGAGAGATCTTCCAAAATTCTGATCACTTTTGTGGCCCTCATGTGGACCTGCTACAGCAGGTTCATGACCTTTTTATGCTGAGGACCCCAGAGCTGGATGCAGTACTCCAGTTGCAGTCTCACCAGAGCAGAGAAGAGGGGCAGAATCACCTTCTTTCACCTGCTGGCCATACTTCTTTTGACACAGCATAGGCTAGCATTCAGTTAGCCTTCCAAGCTGCAAGTGCACATTGTTAGCTCATGTCAAGCTTTTCATCCACCAGTAACCCCAGGCCTCCCTCTACAGTCACATCATTTCCAGCCAGTACTGATATCAAAGACTACCCTGACCTAGGTGCAGGACCTTGCATGTGGCCTTGTTGAACCTCATGAGATTCACATAGCCCCACTTCTCATGCTTGTTCAGATCCCTCTGCTTGACATCCCATCCCTCAGACATGTCAACTGCACCACTCAGTCTGATGTCATCTGCAAGCTTACTGAGGGTGCACTCAATCCCAATGTCAGTGTCATTGATAAAGATATTAAACAGCACTGGTCTCAGTACGGATGCCTAGAGGACACTACTTCTTACAGATCTCCATCTGGACATCAAGACATTGACTACTACCTTCTGGATATAACCACCACCCATCAAACAGTCCACCCATCAAATCCATATCTCTTCAATTTAGAGTGTTGCAGGGAACCAGGTCAAAGGCCTTACACAAGTCCAGGTGAATGACATCTGTATCTCTTCCCTTGTCCATTGATGGGTAGTCACTCTGTTATAGAAGGCTACTAGGTTGGTCAGACAGGGCTTGCCAGCCATGCTGACTGTCTCAAATCACCTCCTTGTTCCATGCATACTTTAGCGTATCTTCTAGGACAATATGTTCCATGATCTTCCCAGACTCAGAATCTTCATTTTCTTGGTTGTACAATAGAGACATATTGGAGTTTGGAAATAGAAACCTAGAGCATGCATGCTTGATAATGCTTAAAATATTGCTAGAGAGCACAATAGTATTTTTAGTGAAAGCTACCAGAAAGCTCTGATCAGGTAAAAATCTGTAATATGATGGCTAACATTATGGATCTCCATTGAACAACATAAATTCAAGATTACTTGGCAACTGATGTTATTGTGTACTTACCAGCTTAAGAAAAACTCTGTGGGAAAAAAAAAAGCCCACAAAACACAACATAGGCACAGGGAAAAACCAATTGAGTGAAAACTGGTGTGGAAGTAGAACAGAAATTCGTCTTTAATAAGTACAATCTCTGCACTTACTATGAACTTCTAGCTGACTAGGGAAACTTATTTGTGAAAAAATGAGCAATCCCAGAAGAAAAACAAATTAAATTACAGGAAGTAACTTCTCAGTAGTTTGAACTTGTTCCGTATTTTCTGCTAAAGTGATCATTTTTTTCTTTTATTTAAGTTATCAGATTATCTCCTCAGAGATTTTCCATTTCTTTGCAGCTGGTGAGTGTTTGGATAAAACCGAGAACAGAATTCAGCTCGCAGGTTTTGAAGGGATTTGTTATACTTCAGGATAAAAAATAAATGTAAATGTAAGATTATTATGGAAAAAAAGAGCTGTGAACTTGGAAAGAAATTAAAAAAGACAATATAGAAATTATCTTCATGTTCATGAACAGAATAATGAAGGCTAATGCATCTTTTACCAAAGCTGCAAAATGCAAACAACTAAGAGTTTTTATTTATAAACTATTATCAGTGTAGTCTGCGATGGGTTTGGAGATACATTTTATTCCAAAATAGAAGAGAAAAATGCTGGAGCAGCAAAAAAAAAAATCTCCTAAATCCTAAATTCCAGTATTACCAGTGGGCATCTGTAGGGTTAAGGATACTCAAGGATATATATAGTATTTGTTTACGTAAAAATTTGAGATTTGTTTAAATATTAACATAAGATCTTTCTTCCATAAGATTTTATTAATTTTTAGGAAAAGGAAATGGAATCAGTGTCCTAGATAGGAGATAAAATCACCAGTATTTTTTTCTAAGTGCTAATATTAGTTGTCCTGCTTATGCTGCCAGTAAAGGTTTATCTGAGGACAGAAATATGATTGTACCTGATCTAAAAGAATATGGTTAGATAAGAATATTAAATGAGAACTACATCTCCACTTTTGTAAATCTGTGCATAGAATCAATTTCCCTTTGAACTTGTGAAACGCGATTTCACTGAATTATCTTAAAAAACAGAACACTTCTGCACAGAATCTTACTCCTCTACTCCAACAAGGGACAGGGAAAGGTAAAGAAAAAACTCAGTAGGTTTCAATTTTTAATTTTTTTCTTTTCCTAGATTTTTGTCTTCTAAGATAACTGTTTACACTAATAATTTGCTGATGTAGCCAAACTAATCTCAAAAATATCTAAGTGACTGGTTCTATACAGAAAACTAGGTTGGTTTTGGCTGAGATACAATTAATTTTCCACATAGCAGCTGGTATGGGCTATGTTGAAAATTTGTGCTGAAAAGAGTGTTGATTATAAAGAGATGTTTTCATCATTGCTGAGCGATGCTTACACAGCCAAGGCCATTTCTGCTTCCCACAGCACCCCACCACTGAAGAGGCTGGAGATGCACAAGAATTTGGGAGGTATCACAGCTGGGACAGCTGACCCCAACTGACCAAAAGGATATTCCATACCATAGGACAGCTCATGACATAAAGTTAGAGGAAGAAGAAAGAAGCAGGGAAACATTCCTAGTTACGGTGTTGTTTTTCTTTTTTTCCAAGTAACCATCATGTGTGATGGAGCCCTACTTCTTTGGAGATGGCTGAACACCTTTCTGCTGATGGGGATTAATGAATCCCTTATTTTTCCTTGCTTGTATGCATGGCTTTTTCTTTACCTATTAAACTATCTTTATCTCAAATAATGAGTTTTCTCACTTCCACTATTCTGATTTTCTTTTCCATCCCAATGGGTGGGAGTGAGCATGGGCCTGTGTGATGCATGGTTTCTGGCTGGGCTTAAACCACAACAAACTCAAGACTTCATATTCTTGCTGAGCAAGCTGTCTGAAATGACTTTTATGCTGCTTTTCATTATTTTTGAAGTATTGTGCCAATGAGTAAAAATGAGGCACTCATCAGAAATGTAAAAAGTATGGTTCACTGTATTAAAGCCTCACTTCAATCCTTGGGGAAACTATGAAGTAGGTTTCCTTAGAAGTAAGTTCTGAATATGTGCAGGAGAATAAAACAGTATTTGTGTATAGTCAGAGTGCATTTCTAAGAGATAAAGCATGAAATTGCAGCGTTGCCTTCTATGATAAAATTATGAGATCTGGACTACTAGATGAGTGTAAAGACTGGGGGTTTTTTGGGGGGTATAGAGGGCAGTAGTTACTAAGTCATAACCTACCTGGAGGAGATTGACAGGGAACTTCCCAGAAGTCAGTCTTCAACCCATCCCATTGAATGTTGTGTCCTCACAAAATTTGCGGATGGCACCAGGCTAGGGTGTGGTTGACACACATGAGAACAAACTTGCCTTTCAGCAGGCCATGGACAGCATGGAGGAATGTACCAAAAGGAATATTGTTCAACTGAACAAGGATAAATGTAAAGGTCTGCATCAGGTATGGAACAAAACTCTGCAATCGTGCAAGGACTAGCCCTTTGTATTGCCTAAGCACTAACTGGCTGATGAAAAGCTCTGCTGAAAAGGCCCTGGAGATACTGGTAGACAGAAAAATTGTTCGTTAAGTAGATTGAAGGAGTTACCTATTTTCTTTGGCAAACATTAGATATCGTATCTAGTTCTGCACCACCCACTCCAATTAGTATATTGGAAGAAGTTTCATTTACTTGAATTGTTAACTAAGTGGTTACAAAATCTTCAAAGAAACAAATCTCCTTTGTTTTAATTAAGTACTTTTCAGGTTTTGTATGTAATCTATCTCCTGCTCCCTGTCTGCAAGGTACCTGCTGTTTGTCCATGCCTTTTTGATTTATAACTACAACGGCTAATTGGAAATAATGGTCACAAGGAAGAAAAGAGTGAAATCTCAAACTGGATGCTAACAGAAAAAAGCAGAGAAAAAGAAACAGGAAATTTTGAGTAAACAAATGTCTATATAAGTTTCAGTTCATTTCAGAGAGATATTTCTATCAGATTTTTCATGATCTTATTTTCTAATTATTTTGTGATGCAGAGTAAAGAATGAAACAGAATTCTATTGGAACTCAGGTTTGGATTTGTGCTATCAGACTATTCCATAGTTACTGAAGCCTAGGCAGTTTAACTGAAATCAAAGGTTGGTTAAGACTGATCAGAGGGAACTATGGGGACTATTGGAGAACTGACAGAATATATCAGTAACTGCACAAGTACGTATAGAAGATGCTGATAACAAATTTCAATCTTTCTTGTGTTTGTTGCAATAAAAAATGATACATTATTAAAAAGGTTGCATATCTGCAAAAGCTACTAGGAATGTTTCTTTGGCTATTTTAATATGAAACCAACATCAAACAAAACATTCAAACTTGAACTTGAGGTAATACAAGCATGGTAAACTAAAATGAGAAAATGAGAGAATATGAGTGTAATATATTATGCATAAAAAAGCTTACTCAAAAAGCAGCAGAACAGTACAAGAAAAAGTGTTTGAAGACATGGGAGAAAAATATTGGAAAGACTAATAATTTAGTAAATATGAAACAGAATGTCTGGAAATATCAGTGCATTGCAATTAAAGCTAAAACAATTTGATATTCATAGAATCATAGAATATTAGAATGCCCAGGTTGGAAGGGACCCTAAAGATCATCTAGTTCCAACTTCCCCACACTGAGCAGAGATGCTAATCACTATTATTCTTATATCATCCAGAAGCTGGGAAAAGGTGGTCTTTTTTTCAGCCTTGAAACAAGTGACAAAACACACAGCAGCATTTTAAAATGGAATAATGTATTTGTAAAATTGGAAAAATGAGCTGAGTTTAGGTCTCTAGAAAAAAGATAAAGCAGACAAAATATTCTTCTGAATCAGCCTTATGAGGAAAGATGAATCTCAGAGGTTAGGTCCAGGTTTCTAAACAAGTGAACAGACACCTGGACTGTCTGTTCTATTAGATTACCTCTCCAAGACAAGCAAAATATTGCACTGATATGCTGATATCACAGAACTGGTAGTTTATGTTGCACCTGAGGAAAAGTATCCCTATGCACCTATACATGTTGGTGGCTGGCTGGAAAGCAGCTACGCAGAGAAGTCTCTGAGGATCCTAGTGGACACCGTGTTGAATATGAGGCAGCAACGTTCCCTTGCGGCAAAGAGGGTTAATGGTATCCTGGGCTACATCAGGACAATTATTGCCAGTTGCCAAGGGAGGTTATCCTTTTCCTCTAATCAGCACTAGGATGATGGACTGGAGCATCTCATATGTCAGCAAAGACTTAGAGAGCTGAGGCTGTTTAGCCTGGAGAAGTGAAGGCTCAGGGGAGATCTCATTAATATGTACAAATATCTGAAGGGAGGGTGCAAATGTGAAGGAACCAGGCTCTTTTCAGTGGTTCCCAGCATGAAGACCAGATCACAGAATTACAGAATCACCAAGGCTGGAAAAGACCTCCAGGATCATCAAGTCCAGCCTATGACCCAACAATACAGAATCAGCTAAACCATGCCACCAAGTGCGATGTCCAATCTCTTCTTAAACACCTCCAGGCACGGCAACTCCACCACCTCACTGGGCAGTCCATTCCAGTGCCCAATCACCCTCTGCGTAAGGAAGTGCTTCCTAATGTCCAGCCTAAACCTCCCTTGTTGCAGTTTTAGGTCATGCACTCTTGTCCTATCACTAGTTGCCAGGGAGAAGAGCCCGACCTCTGCCTGACTACAACTTCCCTTCAGATGCAATGAGAACAAAATAAAACACAGGAAATTATGTCCAAATGTCAGGAAACACTTTTTCACTGTAAGGATGACTGAACACTGACACAGGCTGCTGAAAGGGGTTGAAGAATCTCCTCCATTCAAAAGCCATCTGGACATTGTAATGAGCAACCTTCTCTAGGTGACTGTAGTTGAGTAGGGAGGGGTTGAACAAGATGATATTTAGAAGTCCCTTCCAATCACATCCATACTGCAATTCTGTGGTAAAAGCACTGACTTAGCAGCAAGAAATAGCAGAAGGTAAAACTATTCATATCCTGTTAATATTTACTGGGAATGTTTTCCAATTAAATAAAACATTCTATATTTTTAGCACAATTATATCCAATTTTTCTTACTATTTTATCTGCACATATTTAATATGTTGATTTTGCTTACCTATTTATTTATTTGTTTGTTTGTTTTGCACATTTACTCACTTACAGAAAGAACCTGCCTTAAGAGAATATTAGGTCATTTTTCAGTATTCACACACTTTTGCTTCAGAGAGGACTATAGCTACATCTTAGTGGGAAAGTAACAGCAGTATTTAAGAGTGAACTGCGGTAAAGGAAGCGTGTACGAATATCCTGAAAGCCATAGGTAAGTATTGAATTAAAATATAGTTTATTCTTTATCTGAGACTGTTCAAAAGTGTTTTGGAAACTACAGTATTGTATTAACTAATATGTTATTGTTATACTTGATTAAAATGGGCCAATTCTATTCTCTTGGGTGTATGTATCATATATAAATTCATTTGGTTTTATGCAAATAAAATGAGTTCAGTCTTGGGCAAGACTGTGAGTGAACAAATAGCAGTAAACTACCTTTTCTGTATATGTAAAGAAAATAGAAGCATCCTGGTTTGGATCACTGATTTTAGTTTTTACAAGCATTTTCTGAAATTAACAGCATGTTTTCACAGACAGTCCTTGCTTCTAGCATGATAAGGTCTAATATTTAGAGTTAGTACCAAGGATTGGTGTGCTGACCAAGGTTACTACTAAATCTTGTGTACCACATTGAGGTGTGCACAGTAAAAGGCCACAGCTGCAGGGAGAAGCAGACAGGATAGGTGACCCTAAACTGACCAGCTAAGTATTCCATTCCATTCCATATACATCATATTCAATATAAAGCTGAGGGATCATGAGGGCCAGTCTTTCTTCTAGGTCTTTTTCTTCAATGGCTGGCAGCTGAGGAGTAGTCTGTCTGTTCTGCCTTTGATCCTGATCCAAGAGTTCCTGATCCAAGAGTTCCTGATCCAAGAGTTCCAGGATCCAGCTGTCTGAGTCTGTTTGTCATCTGCTGCTGAGTCCTTATACCACAGTATCAGTGGTGAGGTAGTTGCCATGGGGGATGTGTTTTGGTATTGGTTCTGTATGTATTTGTATATACACGTACATATATATATATATTTTTTATTATTATTATTTTCATTGAAGTAAGTTTAGTTTTCTTTTCCAATCCATAACTCTCTCTCTCTTACTCCCTTTCACTTCCAATAAGGAAGTGAGAAGGGTTAATAGAATGCATCTGTCACTGGATTAAGGGTTGACCCAGCCTTAACCCTTGACAAGAAGTAGTTGCTATGCTGGTATGAATACCAAATATTGTACAGTACTTTGGGATACTTATCCTTACTAAAATTGGGCATGAAAGTCTAGAATCCCATTTTAAATATATTTATCATTTTTTAGGACTGAGGGCCTGATAGCTGCATGATTTTCATAGATGATGTGTACTAATGAATTCCCTCCTGCAAGTCTAATTCACACAGCCTAGTTCCTTGTATTTGAAACAAAACACAGTCATTTAGTGCTGCTAAATGAGCAGCAGTTGACAGGGAATGATCCCTGCACATAGTTTATAGGTCTTCAAATGAGCCTATGTATTATATGTGAGTTTAAACATAACACTATCCAATTAAAAATCACAATGGCTTTATCACTATGTTTAGGTAAAAGAACAAATAGCAGTAGAGAATTCAATTAAAAGTTATTGATGCAACATAGTTGTAGTATCTGTTGTTATACCTAGAGAGTTTTATCTTAATTTATATTTTGTTCTAAATTCCTCTATCTGTCTTCATTGTAGCATTTCTGAGTGATTAATAACTACTCTTAGTACTTAGGCTTGCCTAGCCTCGGTGTAGGTGAGGCACCTGCAGAAGATGTGTCTTTTCCCTTGGCCATGTAAACGCCACATCTGAGGGTGTTACCATACAGTTTCTAGTGCTGTAGAATGTTTTATAATTCATTTTGACTCCCCAGGAAGTGACAGAGAGTGTGTTTGCCTCAGGCTAGCCAGTGGAAGACTGTGAGCCTTAGAATCATAGAGCAGTTTGAGTTGGAGGGGACCTTAAAGATCTTCCAGTCTAATCCCTGAGCTCAAAGTCCCATTCAGCCCTTCCAGTGATGGGACATCCATAACTTCTCTGGGTAGCCTATTTCAGTGTCTCACCACCATCTAGTCTAAATCTAGCCTCTTTTGGTTTAAAACTATTTCCCCTTATCCTGTCACTACAGGCTTTTGTAAAAAGTCTTTCTCCATCTTACACTGCAATAAGGTCTTTCTGGAGCCTTCTCTTCTCCAGGCTGAACAATCTCAACTCTCTCAACTTTTTCTCATAGGAGAGGTGTTCCAGTTCTCTGATAAATTTTGTGGCCCTTCCCTGGATCCACTCCAACAAGTAGTCATGGTTTAACCTCAGCTGATAACTAAGCACCACACAGCCTCACTCCCTATGGGTGGGATGATGAGAACTGGAAAAGCGAGAAAGCTCATGGGTTGAGATAGAGTTTAATAGGTAAAACAAACATCTTGCACACAAGCAAGGAAAAATAAGGAATTAATTCACTATTTACTATTGACAGGCAAGCGCTCAGCCATCTCCAGGGAAGCAGGGCTCTGTCACATGGAGGTTACTCTGGAAGACAAACATCATAGCTAGGAACATCTGCTCCTTCATTCTTTTTCCTCCAGCTTTATATGATGAGCATGATGTCATATGGTACGGGAATATTATTGCTGGTCAGTTGGGATCAGCTGTCCCAGCTGTGATCCCTTTAAACTTCTTGTGCACCTGCAGCCTTGTCACTGGCAGGGTGGTGTGAGAAGCAGAAAAACCTTCTTTTTAAGAGTGTAGGCTTACTGCTCAGCAATAACAAAAACTTCTCCATATGATCAACAGCACTTTCAGTACAAGTCCAAAATATAGCTCCATGCCAGCTACTATGAAGAAAATTAACTCTATCCTAGTGTTATAGTTATATGTAAAAATTGCCCGAGGTATCCATTTTCTCTTCCTTCACCCCCCCGACCGTTAATGTGTTTACTGGCAAACTTGGTGAATGATAGCCCTTTTCTATCAGCTGAGTTGCATGGTCGAGCGGGCAGGAGCAGGGGCCAACGAGCTGGCGGGGTGATCTCCGCCCCTGCCGGGCAGTGCCT
>VWZO01007915.1:33123-54500 GCA_013396975.1 Bucco capensis
CATGTTCAGTGATTTCTTTCCTTTTGTGGAGGGGGGAGGCTCTAAAGGGGCTTCCTTCTGAGTTTGTCCTCCCAAACCAGGACACCTAGTCAAAACTAGCACACAGATCCGTGTCTTTTTTGTATTGGGGACCCCAAAGCTGGATGTAGTATGCCAGCTGTGGTCTCACAAGAGTGAAGCAGAGGTGAAATTAAATCCCGTGACCTGATGACAATGTTTCACATACTTCTCTGAAATGGATCTTTCCCATGGGCTGCAGTTTTTCAAGAAGAGGGTCAAATCTTCCAGGAAAGGAAGATACTGCTCCAGTATGGACCACAGTTCCAGCCAGAAAACTTGCTTCTGCATGGACTCCTCTCTACAGGCTGCAAATCCTGCCAGGTGATTGCTCCAGCTTGGGTTTTCCATAGGCTGCAGCTTCCTTCAGGGGGTATTCACCTGCTCAATTATGGGGTCCTCTACATGCTTCTGGGTGGACATCTACTTCACTGTGGTTGGACAGGCTGCAGGGGGATGTCTACTCCAGCACCTGGAACATCTCCTCCTCTTCCTTCTTCACTGACCTTTGTGTATGCAATTTTTTTTTTCCATTTTCTCACTCCTTTCTCACAGCTACTGTTACATAGAGTTTTTTACATTTTTGAAATATGTTATCACAAAATGTGCTACCACCAGCATTGCCAAACGGCTCAGCTTTGTTCAGCAGTGAGTCCATCTTGGAACCAGCTGGAGCTGGCTCACTCTGACACAGGTGCAGCTCCTGGTGTCTTCTCATAGAATCCACCCCTGCACCCATCTCCTCTCACACTGCCAAAACCTTGCTATATAAACCAAATACATAGGCATTTCACAGCTATTCCCTTTTTGATGCCTAATGCATCACATCTGATGCCTAGTGCATCAAAAGCTCTGATTCTTCTCTGTTACTCAAAATTTCATCCCCTTCCCTCGCTAAGTCTAGTTTAAAGCTCTCTTTATAGGTAACTTTAGATGCTTTTGCCTCTGTATGCACTCAGGGGCTATTTGCCTTTGAAATAGGACTCAGGCTGTAGACTGTATATTCAGGAACACCCCCACAGACTCCTTGTGTAGAGGTTTTTTCTGCATTGGAAAATTACTTCAGGAACAGAACTTCAAGAGGGAAAGCATCTTCTAAAAGTCTGCAGGGGTTATACAGCTCAGTAAAAATTGGTTCTGTCTTACTGGCTTTTGAGATATGACAGGATCTGTGCAAGTGCTAGCTCCTTGGGTGGCTCCCAGTGTATTGGTGAGGGATGAATGCCAGGGTGGAGACTTGTGAACTGTCTTCCCCTTTCCCACACTTTTCTAGCTCTTATCAGACACTTGTAGACAATTGCTTTTTTTTTTTTTTTTTCACTTGGTTTATGTGTTTGCCAGAGACCTGAGATCATCAACTTTTAGAAACTTTTCTATGCTTTATGTAGAGTTTTGTGATCAAAGCCTTTGTGGAAGACTTACCCCTAAGGTTCATCTGCTTTATGTCAGCAGCTTTATGTAGGTTCCCTCCTTCTACTTGTGGCTAAATTTTAAAAGGAAGTTTTATACCTTTATGGAAGCGACTTAAAGTCATTCCTCAGTTGCTTATTTAACTATAACTCACTCAACTTTTTGAACTCCCTTGGCAACTGACTGCTATTCTTTTGAATGAACTAGAAAAGTAACAGCAGCAGGTAAAAAGTATAAAAAGCTGCATTCACATGGATCTTCTCACTGTTAAAATGATCATGATTTTCCAAACTCGCTTGAGATGTACATAGCATGTATCCTTCCTCCCATCTCTTTGATAATTCTTATAAAGTGCTCTTAATTACAGTTTGCTTCAAAACAATCATTTTACTATTATGTAGATAAAATACATGTTCAAAATGCAGTTTCCCTCACTGTGTGATATTCTCATTAACAGAATCTGTAGCAATAGAATAGAATAACCTAAAACAGAGTCTGAAAGACACCAAGGTCCTTCACCTGTCCTGGTATTTTGTATCTACCCTGAGTAGGCTCACAGCAGGGTGAGTTACCTACTCATCTCCTTTCTTTTTATTAGTCATACATATTTCAGAAGACACATTTTTCCTTCAATTCTAAAAAAGTTAAAAGCTCATAAAGCAACTCTTCAGTACTGAGTTTTTACTGAGATATGGAGTGTTTGAGTGTTTATGGGAATGCAATGTCTGTGCATGTATATATATGTATGGGCATAAATATGTTTATATGTGTATATGTACATACACATATATAAATTAAGGAAATTCATATGTGATTACTTACAAGTGTATGTATTATAATACTACTACTCAGATTTTTTTAAAAAAACTTTAAATATAGGGTATCAGACTTAAAACAGCAGCAAAAATGGTTTCTTTTGTCATATTCAGACAAAAATTAAGAGTGGAAGCTGAAACTACCATAAGATTGGAGAAAGTTTTCCGTATCAGGATCTACAAAGACTCTGATCAAACAGCAGAGTATGAGCCCGGTATATGTAGATGTGGCCCGATTGCCAGCTGCTTTGGAAAAATACGTTCTGCATCATAATCCCAGTAAGCAACTTTACCTCAAGAATGAACATCATTTCTTCGTGTCCCTAGTATTGACTAAGTGACAACAGTGTCACAACTCCATGTAGTTAGCTGTTCTGGGAAATTTCAAAATTTTCTTAGGGTCATGACATTGTCTTAAGGCTAATTCTTCTTCCTATGCCTACAGATTGTTTTACTGAACATTGTGAACAAGATGAGAGAAGGTATGATTCCTTTCAGTCATCTCTCCTTCTTAACTGGGACTTCTTAAAAGAAGTTATTTCAAGGTTGTTTCAGTTGCCTATGGTCAACAGCTGAGGGGGCCAACAGCTAGGCAAGGTATAGCAGAAGCAATTCTATACTGAAAAACTCTAATAACAAATTTTCTAAGAGATGATAGCAAAGAATACTGTTGAAAATAGTGGATTTATGTACTGCATGCTCTTCTATTTTATCTTAATTTTTTCTAAAACTGGTTGCTGTGACAAGGAAGTGATTTGCTTTTTTTTGTGTAATCCTCCAGAAAAATTGCTAGTCAACACATTAATACCTTACCTTATTTTTATTCCTCTATGTGTTATCGTATCTTGTGGCCAATTCTGTGAAATTTTCAGACTATGTGAGTCCATCCACCTCCTGGAGAAATTCTCATCTTAAAGTGCTTTACTTTTTCTCTCTTATAATACTTTTCAAATATATTTTCCTAGAAAAATGACATATGTAAGGCAAGCCATATTAAAAAAAGTATCAAAATATCAATAACTTAGAAAATATTCTACTGTTTCTCAAGTGTTTCAAGACAAACTCATGTAAGACTCTTCATTTTTCACTTGAAATATTTGATCCATGACACAAGAAAGAGGCAAAAAGATGGGAAAAAGCATGTGTAGTAACATGAGTATTTATATAAGCGCATTTCATTGTTCATGTAAAATGTTATAAGTTACACTGAGCAGAAAATAGTATTGTTCAGGCTCAGAATCTGAGCTATTGTCATCTTCTGTGATAACCCACCCTTATTTTAACCTGTTTATTTACCCACTCACTTTGTTTTAGCACATAGAATCTTTAGTATCATTACATCTGTAGATAAATCCACAAGAAATAAAGGTATTTTCTAGAACCAAACCAGTGTCAAATTTTTACAAAGATCTTAAAATATTTGTAGCATTTTCACTAAGGTGCTCTGCTTTGGACTTCGGTACAACACATAAAAAGAGCTAAAGACCTTTACCAAGTCCACATGTGAGTATTGAGATAGTACAGATAAGAACAACAAATGAGTGAGAAGGCACCAGGCAGCAGATCCCATAGCAGCCTTATTCCATTCTGAGCTGTGCTTAGGTATCTAGCTGTGAGATTTCAAACATCCCAAAGCCACTGTAACCCGTTGTTTTGGGTTGATATCTGGTGCTGTCAGGGTTTTAGTAGCAAGAGAGGAAGCTACTGGTGTGGCTTCTTGTAAGGAGTTTTCAGGAGGTCCCCTAGCTCCAAGTCAGATCTGCCTCTGGCCAAGCCCCCTCATGTAACATTTGAGAGGGGAAATATTTTAGGCGGGTTCCCTTATTTTGGGAGCTCTTTTGTTTTGGAGAGGAGTGGGTGGGACATGGTAGAGACAACTACATGGATATTGAGGTCAAGGAGAAAGGACAGGGGCAGGCACAATGAACCAACCATTCCCCTTCAGTCCATAAAGATGGCAAGCTAAGCCCCTGCAGCCCTTAGAGATCAATGATGAAGAAGAATCTTGTGAGCAGCCCATAGAAAATGCTATAATGGAGCAGGGGACTGACCCTGAAGAAGTTCATGACTGTGAGGGAAGCCTGCACCGGAGCAGTCCATCTCCGGGAGGATTACAGCTCATGGAAGGGACCCACACTAGTAGTAGAAATCAGCAGACGACTGTTTCCCATGGGAGACATGCCATGTTGCCGTAGGGAACAAATTTTCCCCCTGAGGAGGAAGAAGCAGCAGAAACAACATGGAATGGACTAGGATTAACCACAACCCTCATTACCTGCTCCTCTGCACCTTTTCAGGGAGGAGGTAGCAAAGCTGGGCCTGAGAAGAAGGAAAGGATTGGGGGCATGGTTGTATTTTAGATCCAGTCGTGTTTATCACTGTCCTACTCCTATTCAATTGGTAAATTTACAATTAAATTGAATCTGTTTCCCCAACTTGAGTGTGTCTTTTTTCCTGTGACCGTAATTGGTGAATGTGCCCTCTCTGCCTATTGTTGTTTGTTTTTTTGTTGGGTTCTTTTATTTTTTTCTTCTCCCCATCCTGCTGGAGAGGGATAAGAGTGAACAACTGGCTATGTGCTGTTTTTCTTGCTGGTTGGGTGGGTTCAAACCACAACACCTACGCCAGACCACTGTCTGCTTCCAGAAAGTTTGGAGTAGGTAGCACCAAAGATGGCTTGGAGCTGCTTTCTGCACAAACCCCTTCAGTTGTACTAACACATACCTCATATCTCTTGTGATTCAGTATGACTTCCACAGTGGCAGCAAAAGCTGCCAGTGTAATAGATTTTTCTATTCATGTAGGACTACAGCTGAAGAGGAATAAAGTAAGATGTGCAATCTTCGGCTTGAAACTGAGAAGTTGTTACAGGAAAATAAGTAATATTATCACATTTTATTATATAATATTTTAAAATGCCATGACTACTAACATAGTGGTATAGTAGTGTATGTAGATTTTGGATTGAGAAAGGGAAATTAGAGCGCATTTTGGAGCATTAATCATGGAAACCTTATGATTTTGATACAGCCATGGATCTATAGAGCTAAATGAAATTTGCCCATTTTACCATCCTTAATTCAAGCTAATAGATTTAAAATATTGTTCCTGTAGAGGAATATTCCTTGAATCATTTGATTAAATCAACTGACAGACAAATATTTACTGGGTTTTTTTTCCTGCAAAACATGCAACATCTTATCCAGGAAAATAAATTTATGCACTTTTAATTCTAATACATTTTTCTGTGGTGTAGAGGAAAAAAAAACCCTATACATTTATCATAAATACAAAAATGTAATTTGTTGTTATATACAATTTGTTGTGAACCGCCTTGGGTACACAGAAATTCTGATTCAACCGTCACATATAAAGGACTACTATTTTGTAAAATAAATGCATAATTGCAGGCCTCAACATTTTAAATGTCTTTTTCTGAAAGGAAAAACACAGATGTACTGAAAGAAAACTATTACTAAACACTATCAGGTGCTTTCTATTTTGTATGAAAAAATCTTAAGCTGTTTCTAAAGAAATAAAGAGAAAATTCCAAAGTTTTCACAAGTACCCAGGATTTCTTCTGTATTATAATTATAGAAGATCATAGAAAGTTTCATTGTACAGTTTCTCAACTGCATCTGCAGACTGGCAGACAAGGGGTTCACAGAGACAGGAAAACCTTAGAGAGAACAGAGAAACCTGCCAGGAGATGAGCTAGTGGCCCCTGGGGAGCAGGGTTGACTAGGACTGCTGTGAACAGGTCATGGGACATCAGCCAGGATGTGGCACAGGGCAGTCTGCCTGCCAGTTTGTGTGGGAGGATGCATAGGGAGGGTCCTGTGACACTCCTGCTCATAAATCCACAACCCAGGGATGTGCTTCAGGTTTTTGCCAAATGGTGGGTACTAGAGTAAGAGCTAAACCCATTATTCTTACACTGAAAGACTCTGAGAAGCCTGACACATCTACCCAGATGGACCTGGACAGGAAGGACAGTTCAGTACAGGTGGTAGGTTGCAGCAATGTAAAGGTAAGTACCTGCAAAAGGTGTGCACATGTTGATGATCTGTTACTCCAGGTGGCTGTGTTGCAAGAAACAATCACAAAGATACACAGCATTAAAGAAGCCAAGATGGAGGCTGATAGGTGGCTTCAAACCCATATGCCAGTAGCAGACACCACTGAGAAAGAGCAGGACTCTGCTTTATCCTCCACCCTCTAACCAAAACTAGATATGAAGCTTTCACACCTATAGACACCCGGGAGTAATGTCTGCATGCGAAAACATCACCAACAGGGTAGTGAATACTGTAAAAATAACGTATGTTTGTAGTGGGCGACTATGGGCATTGAGGCACCCATCTGCCAACCTGACAAGGAGTCACAAAAGGTCTGTTGCTTCCCAGGAGCTAAGATCTGAGACATTGCCAAGAAGGTGCCATAACTTGTCAAGAGCACTAATTACTACCTACTGTTACTCTTCCATGTAGGCACGAATGATGCTGTGAGCTAGAACCTGGTCAGAATAAAGGAAGACTATAAAGCCCTAGGGGTACAAGTGAAAAGCATTGATGTCCAGATGATCTTTTCCTCCATTCTACCAGCTAGAGGGAAGAGGGCAGCCAGAAATAGAGAAATAATGAATATCAACTCCTGGCTGCATTGCTGGTGCTGTCACAAGGGTTTGGGTGTTTATGACAATGGAGCATTCTTTGATGAATATAGACTGTTAAGGAAGGGTAGAATACACCTGTCTCAAAAAGGCAAGGGTTTCTTTGAAACAGGCTTTCCAACTTAGTTAAATGTGCTTTAAGTGAAGGACTAAGAGACTAGGGTCCAAGAGGACAATGCTCATGTTGACTCATCCAACTAGGGAATAAGTCAGGACAAACAGAGCAGTGACAAATGTCCCTCAGCTAACTTCCAAGATGACAGCCAGAAAGACAACCACCTCAAAGGTGTGTGACTACAGTGGATCCTCTTGAACCCTTGCAGGAAAACATCCTTTCTTCATTACACTCTGAAACGCCTGTGTACCAACACATGCAGCATAGGGAATAAACAGGGAGAACTAGAGATGTAGCTGCAGTCCCAGGGCTGTGATCCCATTGCAATTACAGAGACATGGTGGGATGCCTCAGATGACTGAAATGCTGTTATCGACAGCTATGTATTTTTTTTAGGAAAGGTGTGCAAGGCAATGTGGCAAGGCTTTTTATGTGAGAAAGCAACTGGAATGTATGATGAAGATGTTGAAAGCTTATGAGTAGGAATTAACGGACAGGCGAATATGAGTGACATTGTATGGGGTGCTTACTACAGGCCACTTCATCAGGAAGAAAGTCAATGAGATCTCCTACAAACAGCTGAAAGTAGCTGGCCCTGACTGTCATGAGGGACTTCAATCACCCTGATAATTGCTAGAAAGGCAGCACTGCAAGGGACATGCAGTCCAGGAGGGTTCTGCAGTGCACTGATGCTAACTTTCTGACACAGGAGGTGGAGAAAAAAATGGGGAGAAGTGAGCTGCTGGACTTAATACTAACGAACAAAGAAGGTCTGGTGAGGGATGACAAGGTTGGGGACAGTCTTGACTGCAGTGACCATGAGATGGTGGAGTTCAGTATCATGCAAGGATGTAGCAGACCAATAAGTAGGACTGCAGCTTTGGACTTCAGGAGAACTGACCTCTGAATAGGTCAAAGTAAGTAAATCAAACAGAGGAGGCAGAGGACCTGCATGGATGAGCAAGGAGCTTCTGGAAAAAATGAAATGAAAGAGTGAAGTTAACAGTACATAGGAAAAGGGACCAGTCACTTGAAAGGAATATAGGGATGTTCCCAGTGTATGTAGGGATGCAACAAGGAAAGTTAAGGCCCTCCTGGGATTAAGTCTGTCAAAGGATGTGAAAGACAACAAGAAAGGCTTCTTCAAGTATTTTAGTATTGAAAGGAAGACTAGGGAAAAGGTGTGCCTGCTGCTGAATGAGGTGAATGCTCTGGTGACAGAGAATACAGAGAAGGCAGGGTTAGTGAATGCCTTATTTACATAAGTCTTGACTGCTAAGCCCAGCTCTTAGGAATCCCAGACCCTGGAGATAGGAAAGAAAGTCTATAGTAAGGAAGACTGTCCCTTAGTCAAGAAGGATTGTGTTAGAGAACACCTAGGCAAACTGGACACCCACAAATGGGATGCACCCCAATGGGATGCACCCCAATGGGATACACCACAAAAATGTTGAGGGAGCTGGCTAATATTATTCTAAGCCACTCTCCATCATTTTTGAAAGGTCATGGAGAGGAGGATTGTTGTCTGAGGACTAGAATAAAGCCACTGTAACTCCAGTCTTCAAGAATGGCAAGAAGGAGGACCCAGGAAAATATGGGCCAATCAGCCTCACCTCCATCCCTGGAAAGGTGATGGAATAGTTCATTCTGGAGGTCATCTTAGCATATGTAAAACACAATGACTATTGGGAGCAGTCAGCACGGATTCACCAAGAGGAAATCTGCTTGACCAATAAGATAGCTTTCTATGACAATATGACTGGCTGGCTAGATGCAGGGAGACCAGTGGATGTTGTTTTCCTCAACTTCAGAAAGACTCCCATAACTTCCTCATAGGCAAAATTAGAAAGTATGGGTTAGATGAGTGGACAGTGTGGAAGATTGAGAACTGACTGAATGACAAAGCTCAGAGGGTTGACCTGATAGAAAGTAACTCTTTTGAGAGGGACGTGGGAGTCCTGGTGGAAAAGTTATCCATGAGTCAGCAGTGTGTTCTTGCAGCCAAGAAGGCCAATGGTATCCTGGGGTGCATTAAGAAAAGGGAGAAGAGCATGTCAAAGGATCCTGCTACTCTGCTCTAGTGAGGCCACATCTTGAGTATTGTGTCCTGTTCTGGACTCCTCAGTTCATGACTACTGGAGACAGTCCAGTGGAAGGCTACAAAGATGATGAGGGAACTGATTCTCTCTCTTACAGGGAAAGGCTGAGAGACCAGGAGCTCTTTAGCCTGGAAAAAGACTGAGAGGGGATCTTATCAATGCTTATAAGTATCTAAAGGGCAGATGCCAGTGCATGGGACCAGTCTCTTTTCAGTAGTGCCCAGTGATAGGCTACCAGACAATGGGCACAAACTAGAACACAGGAAGTTCCACCTAAACATATGGAAATATTTCTTTCCTTTGAGGGTGATGGAGCTCTAGAACAGGCTGCCCAGAGATGCTGTGAAGTCTCCTTCTCTGGAGACTTTCAAAACCTACCTGGACAGGTTCCTATGCAACCTCCTCTAGATGAATCTGCTTTAGCAGGAGGATTGGACTAGATNTGAGGGATGACAAGGTTGGGGACAGTCTTGACTGCAGTGACCATGAGATGGTGGAGTTCAGTATCATGCAAGGATGTAGCAGACCAATAAGTAGGACTGCAGCTTTGGACTTCAGGAGAACTGACCTCTGAATAGGTCAAAGTAAGTAAATCAAACAGAGGAGGCAGAGGACCTGCATGGATGAGCAAGGAGCTTCTGGAAAAAATGAAATGAAAGAGTGAAGTTAACAGTACATAGGAAAAGGGACCAGTCACTTGAAAGGAATATAGGGATGTTCCCAGTGTATGTAGGGATGCAACAAGGAAAGTTAAGGCCCTCCTGGGATTAAGTCTGTCAAAGGATGTGAAAGACAACAAGAAAGGCTTCTTCAAGTATTTTAGTATTGAAAGGAAGACTAGGGAAAAGGTGTGCCTGCTGCTGAATGAGGTGAATGCTCTGGTGACAGAGAATACAGAGAAGGCAGGGTTAGTGAATGCCTTATTTACATAAGTCTTGACTGCTAAGCCCAGCTCTTAGGAATCCCAGACCCTGGAGATAGGAAAGAAAGTCTATAGTAAGGAAGACTGTCCCTTAGTCAAGAAGGATTGTGTTAGAGAACACCTAGGCAAACTGGACACCCACAAATGGGATGCACCCCAATGGGATGCACCCCAATGGGATACACCACAAAAATGTTGAGGGAGCTGGCTAATATTATTCTAAGCCACTCTCCATCATTTTTGAAAGGTCATGGAGAGGAGGATTGTTGTCTGAGGACTAGAATAAAGCCACTGTAACTCCAGTCTTCAAGAATGGCAAGAAGGAGGACCCAGGAAAATATGGGCCAATCAGCCTCACCTCCATCCCTGGAAAGGTGATGGAATAGTTCATTCTGGAGGTCATCTTAGCATATGTAAAACACAATGACTATTGGGAGCAGTCAGCACGGATTCACCAAGAGGAAATCTGCTTGACCAATAAGATAGCTTTCTATGACAATATGACTGGCTGGCTAGATGCAGGGAGACCAGTGGATGTTGTTTTCCTCAACTTCAGAAAGACTCCCATAACTTCCTCATAGGCAAAATTAGAAAGTATGGGTTAGATGAGTGGACAGTGTGGAAGATTGAGAACTGACTGAATGACAAAGCTCAGAGGGTTGACCTGATAGAAAGTAACTCTTTTGAGAGGGACGTGGGAGTCCTGGTGGAAAAGTTATCCATGAGTCAGCAGTGTGTTCTTGCAGCCAAGAAGGCCAATGGTATCCTGGGGTGCATTAAGAAAAGGGAGAAGAGCATGTCAAAGGATCCTGCTACTCTGCTCTAGTGAGGCCACATCTTGAGTATTGTGTCCTGTTCTGGACTCCTCAGTTCATGACTACTGGAGACAGTCCAGTGGAAGGCTACAAAGATGATGAGGGAACTGATTCTCTCTCTTACAGGGAAAGGCTGAGAGACCAGGAGCTCTTTAGCCTGGAAAAAGACTGAGAGGGGATCTTATCAATGCTTATAAGTATCTAAAGGGCAGATGCCAGTGCATGGGACCAGTCTCTTTTCAGTAGTGCCCAGTGATAGGCTACCAGACAATGGGCACAAACTAGAACACAGGAAGTTCCACCTAAACATATGGAAATATTTCTTTCCTTTGAGGGTGATGGAGCTCTAGAACAGGCTGCCCAGAGATGCTGTGAAGTCTCCTTCTCTGGAGACTTTCAAAACCTACCTGGACAGGTTCCTATGCAACCTCCTCTAGATGAATCTGCTTTAGCAGGAGGATTGGACTAGATTATCCCCAGAAATCCTTTCCAACCCCTTCTAATCTTAATGAATGCTTGTAAAATTGTTTGGAAATTTCTGTCATGAATTTTTATGGAATAATGAAGGTGTTCTTTAATTTACTCTCATGTGGGAGCATTCAAATGTGGGAGGGAAGAATAAATTTTATGTTTTTATTCTAGCAATTATTTTGCTTCTTGTGTGTATGTGTATGGGGCAATACAAGAAAGATTTTTTTTTCTGAACCATAGCTTCTTGTTTTAAACATTTTTGTTTACAGAGTTCCTGGAAATTACTTATCATATATAACAAATTATTTACTATGAAAAGATATAGACTTTTTTATTTTTTAATTTAGAGAAATAATAAACTCTGGTTGTGTAGTTTGATTATAATGTACATTAGCTATTGCAGTTAAGTTGTATCGATTTCAGAAGGAAGGTTGATTTATATTAGTGAGGATTAGCCTCACAATTTGCTCATTTTTTATACTAGTCCTACAAAACAAAATCTTTAGAGGACAATTTGAAATCTTGTACACTTGCTTTCCATTGTAACATGTATTTTGATATTTCCTCTGGTACGACAATTAGCATGTGTATTGTTTAAGTAATCTTTAACTCTATCTTAGCATTCATTAGATTCCATGAAGTATGACTATTTGATACTAGTTAAATTTTCAACAGAAGATGTAAATCATAACAAATATGTTTCCCCAGAAAAATCATGTATGCTTTCTTTCCAAATGATAGTGCAGATATAAGGCTGCTTCACTGAGATGACTACAAGCAAATTTAATTGGTCAGTTAAATGAAACTGTCAGATTTCAGCATCAATTGTTTGGGTTTTTTTGTTTGGTTGGTTGGTTTTTGTTTCTTTGTTTTTGTTTTTAATTATAGCTTTAGGTTTCTCTTAATTTGCTCTGTGTAACATTAGCTGGAAAGCCTGTTTAAAATAATCTATTTGTTCAGTATAAATAGACGAAGGTTGCTTACATTTGCTTTTATCTTATTTCTGTCTGGCCATTTCACAGCTGTTTGAATTTTAATAAGAAGGAAAGTATTTTGAGAGATTCAGTAAAAAAATATAAAAAAAGATGATTCCTGACATCTATGCGCTAAAAGAAATAAATGGAAAGAGAACAAAGAGAGCACAAAGTTTCAGTAATGGATTTGTTAAGACTTAAAACTAAATTCTTAGTTCCTGCTTATCATTTGTGGTGGAGCCAGAATTGTCTATAATGTCTATTCTAGGGAAAGAAAAGAAGGAACTTGATATGTTTGTTTCATTCTTCCCAGGAGCCAGTAGGGCTAAAGCAATGTCAAGTTGTCACACAAACATTCATCTCATGAAATGATGTGCATAAACAGAAAATCGCTAGTATCACTAGGAAGACATGGTGTCTTGGTTGCTTGCACACTGTATCCACCACTCCCTTCTCTGGTGGGATGGGAAAGATAATCAGAAGTGAAATGCCAAACCCTGTGCATAGAGATAAGGAAAGTTTAACAGAACAATACAAAGAACAGAAAAACGACAGGAGTAACAAGAAAACTAATGAAGTACTACATGAACAATCAATATAAACCACCATCACTCACCCATGCCATGTGACAAAACTTGTTGTGCCTTCCCCTGCCAGCCCCTCCCTCCCTTATAAAGAAGGCATGACATTGATAAGGTATCAAATTCCTACTGGCTGATTCAGTTGTGTGTCTTAAGCATGGCCCCTCTCAGTTTCTTGTGCAAAAGAAACCAGGACACACAGTGTTTTCAATCACACTTTGTCTCACACTGTCCAGCCAACTATGCTTGGAATTCAGTTCAGCCATGGGATTGGCATCCGAATACAAAGACATGTCGTCATGGCTAGGCTTCGCGAACGAAGATCCAGGGAGGGCTCCACCCACACTCCTCATCAGCGCCTTTTCCAAGTGCGCTGATAAAAAGAGGCTAGCGGATAGCACCCTCGATCCTGCGCTATGGATTTTTTTTAGGTGAGACACAGCATGCGCAGAGCTGGACCCACCCTTTAGTCCTAAGGTTCATCTCCCAGGGCCTAGCAAGCTTGGACACTGGCAGCGAGGTCCTTAGGACAGAGGTTTAACCTCTTAGATGGAAGGCCTTCCAGGGCTAAACAAGCTCCATCTGCCCGGGTTTGGAATCAGAGTTGTCCTTCTCCTAGGATGACTGCCAGAAGGCTAATGAGCTCATCCTACCCATCCAAGGATTATAGGAACATGGGTATCACTCCCCACACTTTACCGTGGGCAATGACTTTAATGCTCCCTCTGCTGTCGGCACAGTTATTGCACCAGGGGCCACAGCAGACCCCAAGTGATTTTCAGACTGTGCCTACAAAGACATGTAAAGGTTGAGGAATGGAAAACTGCAATTCACTGAATTCAGAAATACTGAGTCCTCCTCTCATTTCCAGAACATTATCTCTGTTCATGAACTGAGGAATATTAAGGCAAGTGCATGTAGTTTTTGATATGAAACCACATTGCCCACTGAAGACTCCCACATAGCCCATACATCCAAGAATGCTCACAATAAACTGTAATATATCTGTTATCTACCTGGAGAGTAGAACTGATCAGTTCCTTGTCACAGATGAATGAAATGCAATTCACTCAGAAGACAGAATCACCAGTATATTTTATTGAGGTAAAACAATAATTTGTAAGAGCTCAATAAATTTTATGGAATTTAACAAACTTTGTTTACCAAGGTTCAGTAAGTTTGATGGCAAGGTTTGCCTTAACAATTACTGCATGGAAGAAACATATAAAGGAAAATTGAGTTAGAATCAAGTTAGAATGATTCGCATTGACAATGGAGACACAAAAGGTAACGAAGACCTTCCCATTGAGTCTATGAAGTTCTGAGTGGACTCTCTTGCTTTCTAAACACTTTAAGGAGCCTAGGTAAGGCTAGGTCCAGTCTTAGTCTGAGACTTGGACAATGGCTTATGTATAAAGGAGTTTTCTTTTTCAAAGTTTATAATAAATAATATTGAGTGGCTACATGGATCAGTAATATTTCATTAGGATTCAACATACTACCATTCTCATACCGAGGATCTGCCATGGGTAAGAGATTTCTCTGCTTTGGGCAAGAAAGGATCTGTTCATCTCATGTAAGGAATCTCAACTCTTGAGAGGTGTCCCTGCTCAAGGGGAGACTCACGTGGCTTGCAGTCCAGCTGCAATTTAGAGAGAGCTGAGAGCTGAAACTGCACTCATTCTGATGGCAGCGAGGTCCTTAGGACATAGGTTTTATTAGAGTGTCCTTCTCTTAGATGGAAGGCCTCACAGGGCTAAACAAGCTCCATCTGCCTGGGTTTGGAATCAGAGTTGTCCTTCTCCTAGGATGACTGCCAGAAGGCTAATGAGCTCATCCTACCCATACAAGGATTATAGGAACATGGGTATCACTCCCCACACTTTACTGTGGGCAATGACTTTAATGCTCCCTCTGCTGTCGGCACAGTTATAACACCAGGGACCACAGCAGACCCCAAGTGATTTTTGGACTGTGCCTAACAGAGACACATATATACCTAAAGGAAAAGACCATGTATATATTTCCTTCCTTTCTCTTGCATTTCCTTCAGCTCCAGTACAGATATTCATTAGTACCTCCTGTTCTCTCAGAGAACCAGTCAGATCCTGCTTGCTGCAGACTCCATCAGTCTCTTTATTATACCTCTCTCTGTGGGGATGACCTCTCCATAGTTCAGTGTTTATGGAGTGCAGATTCTTTGTTCAGAGTTGATGTGAATGAATATGTGTTTTTAACATAAGTCTTCAATTTTACTCTACCTGACAGGTATCTTTAACAAGCACACAAAAGATTTTCCAACATCTGCAATATTCACCTTCTATCCTAACTACGCACTTTTAAATGATCTTTATTATTGACTCCCAAAATTGCAGAGAAGAATTTGAACAATTCCTGGACTGTAATAATGTCAACTTCCTCTCCCTTTTTTTCTACTGTCCACTACTTGCTTACCTTTTACCTGTAGCTTCTACATAGAATCTTTTCAGACTAAGGTAAAATTGTCTACAAACTGACTATTTAGGCAGATTCCATTTTTTTTTTTTCCCCAATCTGATATTTTACATTTAGAATGGAAACTCTTTGGAGAAGAGATCATTTTTTTGGTAATGCTTGTGTAATGCTTAGTTTTATGAGGTCCTTGTCTATGACTAGAAATTTTGGCTCTGCAAGGATGAAAGTAGTGAATAAGAGTTCACTGTACACGAAAGCAATGAACACTGAGAGAAATTTTGTCAGCTAAGAGACTTAATTTCTTACAGAAAAAATGCAGAGTTAGTATTTTTCAGTCCATTATAACACATCTTATTTTGGCAGTCTGTGCTAACAAGTGGGATGTGATAGCACTCAGGAGAATAGTCATGTTTGTGTTGTTCACACCACTTCTGATTAAAATATCTTCTCTCAGTGATTTGCAAAATCAACCTGTTTCCATGAAAGTTTACACTTTTTAAAGTTTTGTACCTGAAGCTATTTGCCAATACTTAATCAGCATTTGACAGACAAGATAACTTTCAAAAGTCTGTGGCCTTTTAATCAGTGAATATTTTCCTGTTATTCCAGGATTTACCTATTCTCTTCAGCTTCAGCTCCATCTCTTTTCTCCTGATCATTTCATGCTGTAAATGTGGTCACCAATTCTGCAATATCCACAAACTGTTACCAAAGCAAACTTCAGAAAGGGGGAAACTGCTATTTGTTCTTCTTCTGGAAATGTAGACCCAAAGCACAAAGAAGCTTTGTAATTTGTCCTTAGATACAAAAGAAGTCTGTAGGAATGCAAAGATGTGAAGGTATCTCTCCCATGCTTTGACCAATTGTTAAGTTGATGGATTTGTTTCTTTATAAAATCCTTGCTGATCTATATTGTGATGAGACCTTGTGATCCTCAAGGTGGAGCTGATTTTCATTTTTTCTTCCTTTATTCTTTTCTTGAAGTGAATACATCAGAGAAAAGGCTTCTGTTTCTAAACCTCTGCTTTATGTGAAAGATTTAATACTAAATCAAAATAAAATAACTTTGATAGGCAGCAAAATCTTAAGTGCCATCTTGAAGCAACCCAAACAGGCTTGAAAAGTCCCATGTTCCCTGTCTTGTCTGTCCTTGCAGGGCTTGTCCTTCCTTCTGGTTCTGCTGTGCAGTTTGGTGTCTTTTGGTGGTTTCCTGGTTGACACATACCCAGTCTCATCTGGGTCCCTAGGAAACTTTCTTTTTGTCTCTCATACCTTAGACTCAGGCACAGTCTGAAAAATCACTTGGGGTCTTCTGTGGCCCCTGGTGCAATAACTGTGCCAACAGCAGAGGGAANTCTAGCCATACCATACCTTAGACTTGACAAGTAGCTCAGATTCCTGCTGTAGGAATACAGTGGACTTCTATGAGACATCTGAGTACTGTCTTTCTCCAGAGCTGTTGTTTCTGTTTATGTTCAGTTTGGAAGGAGGGAAAGGATTTCTTTCCATCTTTTAATACCAGGCATTTCTTTGTGTTCAACCAGGGTGAAGCAAACTGAAGTGACCTTTGTGTTTCCTGGTCATTCCATTTTTTAATACAATAGCTGTGCCCCAGTAACTACACAGTAGACCCTGACCAAAAAATTAAAGCATGTCTACAATTTGTCTTACATGCCAAGATACATGTAGTCCTAGATCAAGCATAAAAAATTGAATCAAACTCTTTTTTCCCTAATGGCATTAGATCTGCCACCTGTCTGCAGGCAGACAAAATCCTTTATATATGCCACTTTGTATTTAGGTTACTGAGCTCCTAATTGGCATTCATTTTCATCATTAAAGCTAAGAAAATTAACCAAGTCCAGTACCTTCAAGACAAGGCAGCCTAATGCACCACTTTCTAAACGCTTTTCTTCCCTGAGCCAACCTGGTGAAATAACATTGGCATAAACAGTTTCTCGGTTAAAACATGGAATTTTTGCAGTTGCTTAATATCTTCCAATGGAACTGTGAAAACTCATATAAAATTAGCTGCAGATCATTTTGTTCCCTGAAATTAGGTCCACAAAAATACTGCTTTGGGTTTTTTTGCAAAGTTTTATGACTATTTGAAAACTTCACCAAGTGCCAGTTGACAAGAGGTTTTGTTGTTAGCTCTCCTGAGAGGTTGTAAAGTACTTTTTCTTCTATTTGTGATAGATTAGAATGAGCCTATTGCTGGTAAACCTATTAATGTACCATTAGAAGTTCTAGGTAAGAACATGGTTCTGTCATACCATGCACACACATGACAACTAAGTAATAGTTTTTTTCTCAAATAAATATTTGTAAGACATTCCTTTGAGAAGAAAAGGAATGGTTTTTAACCATGGAAGACCTGCACTTCTGAACCATAATTGGTCCTGTACATAAAAAATTACATTAATATTGCTAGATAGATGTCAGACTAATTCTCTTTCAGACTGTTTTTTTTTCCAGAAAAGTAATTTAACTGATTTCAACAAACATATTTCTAATTTGCATCACAGTAAGCAAGAATGTAATCTGACTCATGGTTTATTTTACCTACTTGCTGGTTGAGAACATAGTGTTTGTGTTGACAGGCACTTAAATAGTTACTAAAGGAGCACAGGGTAAATTATATAACAGCCTCTCTTAATGTAAGCCAAATACCTCTGAGGATAGAAGAAGCAAGTGTCATTAAACAAACATTCAGACCGTTCTGAACTAAGACAGAATGTAATTTGATGTAGCAAATTAAAGTATAACAATGATTATTGTCTGTGCCAAGAGGCAAGAAAGAATTGCAATTAAGAATTCACCCTATTATTAACCTCTACTTATTTTTGGCATAATTTAAACAAATGACTGGGATTCTTAATTGGGAAGTAGAGCGCTTGTGCCATTTCCATCATTTTCTTGTTATTCTGCTTGTCAGTAAAGAATTCCACTATTATATTAGACAATAAAACACCATTGTTACTGACAGGGTTTAAAAACATAGATCTAAAAATCTAGAATACTTCACGTGTAATGATGAACTTATTCATTATTATTCCTTTTATTATAAAGTTTCTGCATATTGGGAACTAAGACAAGAGAGCTGATAAAACTTTCTTTGAAGAAAAATAAGTAAATCAAATTGCAGTTTAACTGTGAGCTAGGACTGTAAAATAAATTGAAATTCAGTTTTTAGGCTACCTTTCAGGCAAACATAGAATGAAATGGCAAAAGACTGTAATTTTAGTGAATGTGCTTATTCTTGGTGAAAAAAAAAAAGCCACAAACAATCACCATTTTAATTAAAACAGTTTGAAAACTAAAGAAGAAATTATAAGTTTCTGCAGTACATGATTATATTTGAATGGACTATAACCTCACTGCAGAGTCATGTCAGTGCCAGATCTATGATATCAGCCTTGCTTTCAGATACCAGCTTTGATGATCACAGTGTAATTTTAGGTTATGTGCTTGCAATGTAAATTCCTAGTTCATTCAGTCCAGGTTTTACCTTCTGTATGGGCTGTCAGTTCTCCATACAACAGTAGTTACTGAAACTCAATTTCTCTTCTAGATGCGAATGGATCTCTGATATGAAAGATGAGAAGTCTTTAAGTTGCCTGGATAATTTTCCATAAAATTTGTGGCTATCATAGCTCTGGTATCTTGTTTGTACAGCTACTCAAGCAACTATCTTGTCTGGAGAAACCATTCCAAGTTTAGTGCAGTAGAAAGCTCCATCGTCTCTTCTTTATTACTTCTTTACAGCTGCAGATTAATTAACAGAGTAGCTTGTAAAGCAGAAATCTGACAACTGTAAAGCACTGACAGAATTTCTAGGAGTGTTTAGAATCAACTTTTTGATTTTTTTTTTCTTTTGTACCTGATATGCACTTTTTGTATTTTCTTCCTTCTTGTACTTTCTTTCCATCTTATATCACCAGCTTCTGACACATTTCATTAGAAAGGAAAACATGAAAATCAGTCTCAAGTCCATTAAAGCTAATCATTAGTAGCTTTCATTTTAGTAGTAATCATGAAGTTGTCATAGTATTTTTAAATTTGAATCATTAAAGTCCAATGTTAGCTGCTTCCTCTCTGCTCTACTAGCTACTCACTCTTCATGTCAAGCTTTATCTTGGAAGAGTGCACTGCTTCTACTGTGGAGCAATATCCAACACATGCCACTGCACACAGACCGCTCAAAAAACCCAAAACTCAGAAAAAAGCCCTAAACTACAAAGTTTAGATTTTGAAATAGAAATAAGTTCAGATAGAAATATCAAAACTCTAAGAGATGTAAGGAACTTGGAGGAGGGGAAAAGTTTTTAAAAGCACTTTCTTAATTGAAAAAGCTAGGCAATAACTTTCAACTTCTGATAATGTGCTGAAGCATGCCAATGAATAGGTTACAGACTGCTGAAGGTCTTCTTTGTGACAGAAAACAGTGGGTGTCCCAGCTCACTGAGTTAAAGGTGGCATTTAAAACGTAATAAAAATTGCCCTTTTGTCCCTGTGTACAGTGGACATTGGAAGAAGTCATGACACATCTTAAAATAGTCTTTATTTTTTAAAGCCCTATTAATGACTTTGATTATGCTTTCTGTACGTTGTTTAGGGTCCAGTAACAACTCTCAGTGCTTTGACTAAGATTTCTATAACTCGATAATCAATTCTTCCTAAAAAAAAAATTATTAAGAATTCTGACTTGGGGACTTGTAACTGAAATTAATTAAATTAAATTAATTCACAAGTGTTGGTAAGCTGCAAAAAGAACAACAAAGCAGGACTGTGCCAATTCTAAATGTCAAAGTGACAGAGATCTGGGACATGACAAAAAGGTAAACTCTTTTTATCATGCTTTAATATTGTTAATCCATCTTCACTGGCAACCTCTCTCCCAACACCTCCCAAGCTAAAAAACCACAAGGTGTGGACCACAGCAGTGAAGTCCCTCCCACTGTATATGAAAGTCAGGTTCATGACATCCTGAGGAACCTTAATATACATAAGTCTATGGGACCTCATGAGATGCACCCCAGAGTCCTAAAAGAATTGGCTGATGTAGTCACCAAGCCACTCTCAATAATAGTTGAGAAATCCTGGCAGTCAGGTAAAGTCCCTAGTGACTGGAAAAAGGGGCATGTTACACCCATTTTCAAAAAGGTTGTAAAGGAGGACCCTGAGAACTACCGACCTGTTAGCCTCACCTCTGTGCCTGGGGAAATCAGTGAGTAGATTATCCTAGAAGGTCTGAGAAGGAACATGGAGGAGAGTGAGGTGATCAGACAGTCAACATGGCTTCACTAAGTCCTGTCTGACAAACCTAGTAGCTTTCAACGCTACTGTGACTACCTCAGTGGACAAGGGACAACCTGTGGGTGTGATTTATCTGGACTTGTGCAAGGCCTTTGACATGGTCCCCGACAACATTCTATTGGCTAAGTTAGACAGCTATGGATTTGATGGGTGGACCCTTCAGTGGATAAGGAACTGGCTGGCTGACTGCATCCAGAGGGTAGTGATCAATGGTTCGATGTTCAGCTGGAAATGAGTGACAAGTGGTGTCCCTCAGGGCTCTGTACTGGGGCCTGTACTGTTTAATATTTTTATAAAGGATATCGACAGCAGCATTGAGTGCACCATCAGCAAGTCTGCAGATGACACCAAGCTATGGGGTGCTGTTGATAAGTTGGAGGGGCAGGATGTCATCCAGAAGGACCTGGGCAAGCTGGAGAGGTGGGCCCAAGTGAACCTCATGAGCTTCAACAAGACCAGGTGCAGGGTCCTACACCTGGTTTGGAACAATCCCCACTATCAATACAGGCTGGGGAATGAGATGATGGAGAGCAGCCCTGCAGAAAAGGACTTGGGGGTGCTGGTGGATGAGAAGCTGGACATGCGTAAACAGTGCATGCTGGCAGCCCAGAAGGCTAATTGCATACTGGGCTGCATCAAAAGAAGTGTGGCCAGCAGATCCAGAGAGGTGATT
>VWZO01007916.1:1619-16647 GCA_013396975.1 Bucco capensis
ATCTATCTCAACCAGAGCCTCAAATCTATTCTTTAGTGGCACCTGGGGGGATGAGGTGGGCAAGGAAGGAGGTTGGTTGTTGCCTCGACCTTGGACTATCTTCCATTTGCTCCTCTTATCTGTATTACTGCCTCTGATCTGGCAGGGGTGGGATACAGGGGCCCTGTGAACCTGAGTACTATCAGATGGGTGCCCCCATTTCTGTTTCAGGGAGGGTAAACAATGGCTCCACCAGTCAAGCTTCTGTTTGGCTTCCCAGATACTCCTCAGTCTTTCTACAACATCTTGCAGCTCTGCAACCTGGTAGAGTAAGTCTTCAACCTGTTCATAGCGCACACAGCAGATTCAAGAAACGCCACCTGCTGCCTGTGAAAGGCTCTGGTATTCCCTGGAGCATGTGACCTGGATGGCTGTATGCTTCTGTTGACACTCAGTCTGGGTTCCCATGTCCACTCTGGTGAGAGTGTATTGCAAAACCTTCTGATAAAGCATCTAAAGCTGTAAAATGTAATAAAACTGGATCAATTATTCTCTTTTTTTATTACCATATAGTATTGCAGGCATCAGAGAGTCACAAAAGTCATTTTTGTGTACCGCAGTAGTAGAAGAATTTTAAAAGTTTTGAGTTACACAGAAAATAATTGAATTTTCAGGCATCTTTATCTGGTCAGATAAATTAGGGGAGGTTTATTTTATGTAAGTAACTAGGATTGCATGAACCAAGGAATAAATGATTGATTCTCAAGTATGTGTTGATCACCAGGGAAGAAATACGAATAAATGTTTCTTCCTATTTTCAATTCCGAGAAATTATTGCTCAGCTGGATAGGTAAAATCAGGTCTCTTGAAGATAGAAATTAGCTATTGAAAATACAGGCTTTTACATCCTTATTTGGGATATATATGTGTTTATAGTGACAATAGAAATGATACTAGAAATAAAAGAACTAATCTGAAGTTTCCGTAAGTGTCAAATGGCCTGGCTTTTAAAGTATTTAGATAATAAAACACTTTTGTGGGTAGTGGGAGTTGGTCACCACAAATCTTTTTGAAGTTTGTCCTGAAATTGTTTTTCAGCTCTTAAGACTAAGGATGACCTTGAAACATGATGCAAACTCTAAAGTCACTTACCAATGGCAATACTTTCTGAAGGACTTGTTTTTCCTATAGTGATATAAAAGCTATTTGAATATGTTTTGGTGATCCACAACTCCAAACAGAACACCAAAATATTTAGATCAATTCACTCTATCATTAAATGTTTGAAAATAAATACCTTCTTTCTTAATGAATAAACGTATCATTTCCCAAGACAGTACTTTAAAATATATAGCATCTGGTGAGGCTCTGAAGTTGGACTTCAGAAAACAGTGTCTTCTACTTGAAAATAAGAAAATTCATGGCAAAGGCTGTGGGATTTTTCTTTTAAGATAAAACCAAGGCTTTAGTATTTCATTAGTCGCTGAGAAGCTGGTAATCAAAGGGCAGAAAAATAATATGTCTAGCCTCTTTGCATAGAAAAATCATCACATTTTTTATATATAAGTCCATAAGGAGAGAATTTAGGCATATGAAGGTGGACTTGATTACACAGATAGATTGATAAAAGGCATCTGTCCTCCAATTGCTGAATTAGTCAACCATGAAGGTGGGGTGCAGGGGAGAAGAGGAGGGAAAAAACCCTTAATAATCTAGAACAGACACAGAGAAAAATTGCTTCTATGCTGTGGGAATGAACATTTTGTCTTGCAAAGGAAAGAGAAAGAATGTGACTTCTTTAGCCTACCATATTGTAGATCCCTGTAAAATTCATACAGCAAGGGAGAAGACTTCACAAGCATTTTGCATGAGCAGAAGCTGATGAATGAAGACACAGGTAGAACATTAACAGCTGAGCTGAAGAGGAGAAAGTCAGGTAAATACAGGAGATTGCATATCTGAGCTTGAGGTGAAAGCCATGTGACGGAAAGAAGAGAACTCATATGAAGAAATATTTTAATTTATCTTAGTTCTGCATCTGGTGCTTGTATAATGTAATAAACTCTCAGTCCTATAAATATCCTGTTTAGCAACCATTCAAATGATAATCAGTCTATTTTCCATGGCTGGTATGTCTGATAAAAGTTGACCTGTAGTGCCTGGTAAGTAATCCACTCGTCTGAATAATAGACGATACATTTGTATGTCACAAGATGAGTGCTTGTAATGGATGAGTTAGCACATCTGACAGCATTCTGTTTATAATAGTTCAACATGAGGGAATTAATCTTATTCTCTTCAAGAAATTTTGCTGAAAGGTAATGTTTCACCTAACAACTTCAGCTGCAAGCTCTGGTAAAGCATTTCTTTGTTTAGGAGTTCAGTTTTGTTACCTGGACCAAATAAGAGGTTTTAAAAATTATTTTATCTTCTTGAATCTTATTTTAAGTCTCATGCCTGGTGTTCTAAAGATATTTTTGCAAAGAATATCTGAAAATACAGTCTTTCATGCTGTTTATTTGAAGTACTGTAGATAATTTATCTTGTATAATTACTATGACTTAAAAAACTGTAGCTCAATGATCAGAAGCATATTCTCCATGTTAAACCTTAAAGTCAGGAATGCAGACTCACAATTTTTTTCTTTAGACCAAGTCTTAACATTGTTATATTGAGATGTAGTATTTAAAAAATGTGGTTGTGTTTTTCTTCTGTAAAAAAGTCTTTCATTGTGCTCTCTAAGAAAGTAGATGACAAAGATTAAATTTCCCAGTAGCAAACAGCATGACTCAATAATAAATAATGTAATTATGTTGAAAAGCAGAATCATAGAACTGTTACGGTTGGAACAGACTCCTCTGAGATAGACTCCAGCCATACACCCAATATTACTATGCCCACCACCATAACCATGTCCCCAAGCACCATTTCTACATGTTTTTTGAACTCTCCAGGGATGTTGATTCCACCACCTCCCTCGGCAGCCTGTTCCAATGTCTGATAACCCTCCTAGTGAAGAAATTCTTCTTAATATCCAATCTGAACCTCCCCTCCTGCAACTTTAAGCCATTTCCTCTCATTCTGTCACTTGTTACCTGGGAGAAGAGATTAAGCCTCACCTTACTACTGCCTCTTTGCAGGTAGTTGTAGAGAGCAAGCAATATTAGTCTTCTCTGTTTGATATTGGCTATGGACATTGTATGTCTATATGGGGATTTATCTTCCAGAAGAGATTCTTCTGGGAGTATTTATGAAGTTTTCCTTGGTTTTGTAGGATTTTCTGTTTTTTTACCATCAACTTCAGTGATTAGATGAGCTGAGTCTTCCTGAATCTGTATACACATACTCTAGTAATCAAGTAGTCTTCTTTTATAGCCTTATTTATCTGGGAACAGTTTTCTGCGGCATCTGGGTAGGGGGTCATGTCATATGCAACTCTACCAAAGAGAGTATGAAGACACAGACATGCTTCACACTGTGTCATGCCACAGAAGTACCTCACTGGGCAGCTATGTGTGAAGGTAGCCATTGAGACAGCTTTCTGCATCTGGATACAAGTCAGGACCTGGGACTTGATCCTTGGAGAGATAATAAGTAGTAATGTTTATTCACAAGATCTTTCGATCCTGTATTCCTAACTGACAAAAGATACAGGCATGTGCATGAGCAAATGTAGTAATTCTAGTCATGAGCAGTTTTAATACAGGTATATGAGATACACATGTAATATACATATATGGAATTAATCTAGTGCCCTGGTTAGGCCCCACCTGGAATACTGTGTCCAATTCTGGGCCCCGCAGCTCAAGAAGGATAGGGAGCTGCTGGAGAGAGTCCAGCACAGGGCCACCAAGATCATTAAAGGAGTGGAGCATCTGCTCTATGAAGACAGGCTGAGAGAGCTGGGTCTCTTCCACCTGGAAAAGAGGAGACTGAGAGGGGACCTCATTAATGCTTATAAATATGTTAAGGGTGAGTGTCAGGAGGAGGGAGCCAGGCTCTTCTCAATGTCATCCAATGTCAGGACAAGAGTTAATGGGAGCAAGCTGGACCACAGGAGGTTTAGTATTAACACGAGGAGGAACGTTTTTACAGTAAGGGTGACGGAGCACTGGAACAGGCTGCCCAGAAGGGAGTGGAGTGGAGTGGAGTCTCCTTCTCTGGAGGCATTCAAGAGCCGCCTGGACACATTCCTGTATGAGGTCGTCTAGATGATCCTGCTCTGGCAGGGGGGTTGGACTAGATGATCTTTCTAGGTCCCTTCCAACCCCTGACATACTGTGATATTGATCTAGATTCATGTGTGATATTTTCCACTGTTAACTTTCTGGGGTGCAGTTCACGTTCTGAGTTAAATACATCCAGTCAATCATAGTACAGATCTTTGCATGTATATATAACAAATTCTTTATCCAATACATACAAATAAATGGATGATACTGCTTTGTTTTCTAAGAGAATTCTAAAAATTACTTATTATGCATATACACTGTACCTCACTTGGTTTACTGTTTTGTTAAGGTCTTGGCATTGACAACAGGACACCTTTACCACAGAGCAGTTCTTTTCCATGGGATGATACACATTTTAATATATCCACGCATGCAGCAATCCGACGTGGAAAATGGAAGTTACTAACTGGATATCCAGGTAACAAAGTAATTCCATTTTTGTACAGTACTGCCCCAAGCACAATTTAATTAATTTTAATGTATTTTCTATTATTTTAGTTATTCAGCTAACTTTTCAGAGGTTTAATCTTATGCAAAATTCTAGAAGGGGCACTTCTAAAATCCAAACAATACATCCCTTCATTTTGCAAATATTTTATATATATAAATTACTTTCAGAGTAAGGGACCCTTCAGGATCCTCAAATCCAAGAAGAAAGTCCATGAAATTAATCTATATGAAATTAAGTGACATGGATTTTTGAATCCCAGTGGTGCACCTTCTTTGTATGAATAGGACTTCCATATAGGTAGCACTTAACTAGAGAGAATCTGGTGCAGGGCTGTAATTAATGAATGCAGCAATAGTCACTAGCCAGTGGCTTGTCAAGGAACCTAGTGAATTTTTTGATTACAGTATAACTCTACATCTCCACACTGCTGCTCCCTGTCTGAGAATTAACCCTTGGTCTGTTCCTGTTTCTGCAGGCTGCAGTCATTGGTTCCCTCCACCATCTTTGTTCAATGACTCACAGATTCAATCATCTGATCCACCGACCAAGAGACTTTGGCTATTTGATATCGTTCATGATCCTGAAGAGAAAAATGATTTGTCTGAAAAATATCCTCATGTGGTGAAAAAACTGCTTTCACGGCTTCAGTATTATTATAAGCAGTCGGTGCCCGTGTTCTACCCTGATGAGGATCCCCATTGTGATCCATCAGCAACTGGGGCTTGGGGTCCGTGGGCATAGTGCATAACACTGTGTCCCACAGAACAACCCTGTAGCAGAGTCTGGTTTATGGACTCAGCATCCTAGTGACATAGTTCTTACCTTGTTTATTAAACTGTTGCTTTGAGTAATGTATTTCTTCTCTTAAAATATGTTGGGGATCTAACTTCAGTCTTTTCCTGCTCTGACCTTCACAACAATTGTATGTGAATTGTTGATAAAATTGTAAATATGTTGTCTGAATAGCCTTTGTCTTCAGGCACAGTCTGAAAATCACTTGGGGTGTTCTGTGGCCCCTGGTCCGATAACTGTGCCGACAGCAGAGGGAGCATTAAACTCATTGCACACGGTAACATGTGGGGAGTGAAACCCATGTTCCTGTAATCTTTGTATGGGTAGGATGTGCTCATTAGCCTTCTGGCAGTCATCCTAGGAGAAGGACAACTCTGGTTCCAAACCCGGGTAGATGGAGCTCGTTTAGCCCTGTAAGGCCTTCCATCTAAGAGAAGGACACTCTAATAAAATCTCCGTCCTAAGGACTTGGCTGCCAGCGTCCAAGCTTGCTAGGCCCTGGCAGATGAACCTTAGGACTAAAGGGTGGGTCCAGCTCTGCGCATGCTGTGTCTCACCTAAAAAAATCCATTGCGCAGGCTCGAGGGTGCTATCCGCTATCCTCTTTTTATCAGCATGCTTGTAAAAGGCGCTGATGAGGAGCGTGGATGGAGCCCTCTCTGGATCTTCGTTCGCGAAGCCTAGCCATACATACATACATAGTCTTTGTCTTGTCTTTGTCTTTGTCTACCTTTGCCTTCCTCCATGAAAGAAATAACTTCTTATAAAGCCACAATGAATCATGGCAGCAGGAACACCCAGAGTGTATCCATCTTGTGCAATAAACTGGTTTTTGTTTCATGTTTGCCTAGAAGGCAAATTCTATTGGAAACTGTTAAGTATCTGGAAAGAATGGTAAAAAAATGCAATGATTGATAACATTTTTGCCTTTAACATGCACTTCCATGCAGAAAAGGGAAGAAGGAAATCACAGTAAAAAACCATGCAGGTGTACATGCTGGGCTATGACTAGAGAGAAAGCATTTTTGTGGGGAAAAAAACTAGATGTCCTGCTGGACAATAAACAGAACAAGAGTTGCCATGTCCTCTCTTGGTGAAGAAGACTACCCATGTGTTAGTCCCTATATGTAAGTGGGAATGTAGCCAGCCCATCAGGGGAAATGTTTATTCCCCTCTATTCAGCACTGGAACATAGCATCACATTTTGGATGTGAAACATATTGACAAATTGGAGTGAGTCTGGTGGAGCACTATAAAGATGATCACAGGGAAAAAAGCAAATGAGGGGAAGCCAAAGAAATAGGTTACATTATGCTGCAGGAGAAAGGAGGAATTGCTCTCTTGAGCTACGTAATGTGAGGGTGTAAAGAAGATGAAGCTAGACTCTTCTTGGATGCACAGAGATGAGAAAAGCACTCAGGGAACATGTGGAATTCCAATTCAACATAAGAAGAGAGAAAAAAAACCACCATGAGGTCAAACATGGGAATGGTGAGGCTATAGCATCCCTCTCCTTGGAGTTGTTAAGTCCTTGGATAAGACACTGAGCAATGTGATCTGTCCCTGAAGCTGAATCAAATTTGAAGTTGGCCCTGCTTTGGTAGTAGTGATGAACAACCAGGTGACCTCCAAAGTGCCCTTTCTTCATTAATTACTCAATGTCATCCATTACTCAATGTTAATTACTCAATGGCATCCCTGCTCAGTGTGGGGAGGTTGGAACTAGATGATCTTTAGGGTCCCTTCCAACCTGGCCATTCTATGATTCTATGATTCTATGTCAATGATCCTGTGGTGAACCAAACCCTACTCTTATTGCCTGGCTGGTGACTACCCTGTTTTCATCCTGAAGTGGGCTCTGAGCCATGGAAAAAACAAGCCAAGCAACATTTCTCCATTACTCATCAAATTGATGCAAGATCAACCCACCAGCTCTCTTAATGTCTGAAACCTCTGTTGTCTGGCCAGAGTTCTGGTAGTGCTTCTCTGTCCTTAGCCACGTTCTCAGGCTGCAGAGTTCTAGCTGTCATCCTCTCCAGGAAGTAGCGATCTAATTGCCTATTTTCTGGTTCCAGGACCACCTCCTGTAAATTGCACTAAAATTTTGCACACCTTTTCCCAGTTTTCCCTCAGGAGAGTTGTGCTGTTAGCAGATAGATTCATGGACAGACTTAACAACTTTGTGCCTTGTTTTCAAAATAATGAACTTAGGAAAACTGAAAATGCATATAAAAATTATCAGAAAATCCTTCTTTCTAATACAACTGGTTCTCCATTACACTGTCTTAATCTAGCTTACATTTTCCACCTTTGTTGTTCTGCTACAAGTAGGAGCGAAGCCAAAGCTCTCCAGAAGCCTTTTCAGTTGTTTGACTTTTTCCCAAAAAGCCTCATGTTTCTCTCTCTCCTTTGTCACTTTTGCTCCTTTATTTCAGTATTTTTCTTTATCCTATTTCATTCACACTCTCTTCAGCCATGAAGAAGGGGAAAGAAGAAATACAGTTTGGGAGGAAATAATTCTCCTGTAGTCAACAAGCTTAAATTCTCTGTAGTTTGGCTGGATATGTTTTAGAACTCTGTTTCAGACCAAGCTCCAATATCCTCTATTTATCCATTAGTGCCTAAAAGCCAATGGTTGCAGCAGGATATGACCAGGCTAAGCATATATGATAAACTCTTAGATTCTCTCCTGCTTTCTAAACAATTGCTCAGGGCCTTTTTTTGTCTGCAGTGATCTTTTTTCTCTTCTGTGAGGCTGCACAACCTTTCCATTGTTTCTACTGTTCATTTGTGACCTTCTACATAATTTGAATTTTCACTGATAAAGTATGTATTCTGTTACAGAAGCTCTTACTATACTACATTTAGCACCTTTCATATTAAACAGTATCGTTAAAATATCAGAATGAATTTCTATTTTCTGCAAAGGTAGTCTCCAAACTGATACCTGATCATATCTCCTTCCATTTCATGAAACACATTTAAGGTTCTCTCACTATAATATGTGACTGTTCACTCAACTGGTGCTCAGATTTTGGCTAACAGATGATAGCTTATGCAAAAGACCTGATAAGTGTTGGGAGCAGTGCCATTAAGTCAAGAGCAACACATAGGTAGTCGGGAGGAAGGGCTATGGGTCATTACACAGCCATTACCACTTGCAGCTTGTTATCTCCTGCAGCCATGATCCTTGGTATTGATTGTCTGGCAGCTCCTTTAGATTCCTCTAACTTAGGGAGATGGTATAGACTAAACTTCCAAGCTGGAAGGAGTGAATACATTGGTTTGCTCAAAAGCCTTTTCAAGCATATCCAACATCATTCTTCCCAGCATGCTTCAGGGGAGGCCTGCACTGTGATGCAGGAGGAAGAATGAACACTCTCATCATCAGCTACATAAATATTTCACTGATAGATGCATGAGTTACAAGTTATGAATTGGAGAACTTGTGAGTTAGATACCTCATTAATTAAGGGATGAATCAGTGAGTTCACATTAGACTAGTCTGTTTAAAGGGGATTGAGATCTTGTTTGATGTATTTGTTTTCATCCCTAATTAGCTCATAAAATAATTTTCAGAGTATGTTGTCCTGTTAATTGGAGAGGTCCAAATGGACTGTGACAATGCACAGCAGCATTTCACTTTTGAGCTTTTGAAGATTCTTTATAATTGAGGCTGAAGCTCTCTTATTTGATGACCACAGCAAGGGACAAAAAATGGAAGCAATAAAACTTTTCTGTAAGCTATTGAGTCACCTTAATAAAACTCACATTTTCCTTCAGTAGCTCTAGAAAGACCTCTATTGCATTTCCTTTTCCTAACTTCTTTTTATACTGATATAACAATTTATGCTAGTTTATAACTTATCTGTTTAGTGCAACTTGTAAGTTTCATATCCTGATTTTCTGCAGCATATAGTTAGTAACATGGTTTGAAACATGAGATTCTGAAAGAATAAGGTGTCAAAGCACATTGTACAACATTTTTATTTCTGTATATTATACATTAATGATACAGATTGGCCTTTGAATGCCTTTTTGAAATAAACATCCAAATATCAGAGGTTTCATCTATTTAGTACTCCATTCCTTGTTCATTCAGACTGTGTTGATCAATTTACTCTTGCAATCAAAATGCAGATGGAGAAGTTGACAGCCATTCCCCAGTATATAAGGCAAGCAGACACAATGAATTTACGTTATTCTCACTCTTGAAACAGTTGGGTGTTTTTTCATAGTGCATATTTAGTTAGCTCTGTCTGCACAAGTAGACCTGTGAAATCTGACTGTTCTCAGTCAATACCAACATAACATTTTCATTTATAGAAAATTCATTTACAGGATGTAGTTGAGACAGGACTCAGGGGCAGAGGGAATTTCTGTCCTGCATTCCTGTGTGGCGTTCTGCATTCGTATTATATGAGGAAAGGTGTTGGCGTACCTACAAAAATGGGAACTTTTGTTAATGATATTTTAATATAGATACTATTCTTTTGATGTTGATAACCAATTTCATAGAAAAGAAAGAAACATCAGCTAACTTGTAAAGGGTCAAGTAATTAATGAATTTGAGCCTCTGATAAATGTCAGCTCCATGGCTGAAATTAGAAAAGATTAAAGAACATCTAACTTCTATTTCAGAGGTAAGGAGAACTTTTATCTGTTCTCTTTTCTCTGTGTCCTAAAATCTGCATTTTAATGTCTTGCTGATATTCTAGTTCATGCCATTAACCTACTAGAAGGAGACTATGGCATGTCACTGTCTTCTGTAGGTATCAAATTCACTCTCAGTTGCCACTTGTTATATTTTTTAAAACAAGGTTTCATTATTTCTTTCAGCAACAGTAAGCATAATTATTTATTTGAATTCCTAATTATTTTCCATGGGTGGTCCTTCATGAAATATTTTAACTGAACTGGTTTTGGGAAAAAGCCCATCTGGCTGACACGTTTAGATTGGCATCTGCAAGGAGTTGTATTCTGTTCAGTTGTTTCAGGCTGGGAAATAAAGAATTCTTTATATGTTTTGTGGTTACTTGAGTAACATTCAAAAATGCAAGCATTTTGAACTCTAAATAAAACTTCATTTCATCCCTTTCCAACTCAAGATTCATTCTTAATCTAGGAAACATCTGAGCATTTTGAATTCAAAAGTCTTCATTTTTGTATTGTAGAAATGATTTGAGGTTCAGCAAAGTAGCCAAGTTTAGGAATAATCCTCACACTGGGTGCTCATTTTGCATTGCTCTTTACAAAAAGATGCATACAAACAAGGAAGGGATGATTTTATTAACAAAAGAGATCTGAACTTGTTCTTGAGTCAAAGGCCCTGTATTTATCATGAAAAATAGACTTTCCAACTTTCCTGATGTTGGTAAATGGATCTTCAATGAAATTCTGAGCAGAATTTAATCCTCTTCAGAATCTCTGAACATAAGAACCCAGAGTTTAAGTCTTTGTGGTCTGTGTGAATTTGAAGCTCTGTTAGCAGTTCCTTTTGGCCTCTCTGAATTGGCCTCTCATCTTACTTTCTGACAACATGGTTTAATGGTAGCAAGGCTACTTGGGATATTCTTCCCAAAGCTTTTCTATGGTGTCTTTAAGAAGCAGTAAGTGAGCTAGAGGTGACACAGAGCATCAAGTTCCACCTTTGCCACTCTGTTGCAGATTTCCTGAAGAGTCCTGATGGAAGAAGGAGTAATGCTGACAATAGCACTGATACAGCATTTGTGGTGGAGTCTGGCATGTGAGGACGTAGAGTCTGTATTTGTAGCCATGTTTGTAATACCTAGAGCCTGGAAAACCCAAATGAGAAATAGGCGAGTGATCACAAAACACAGAAGTCAAATGAAAGAAAACTTGACTAAGGAAAAATGTATAATGTCAAGTAATACGTGACAATTCAGAATCTAACTATAGGTGTGGGCTATGCTTACCCTAGGAACACCAAACCACTTCCAAGACATGGGAGCTGTCAGTGGAATACATTTTCCTGCCTACCTGCTCCTTTGGCAGCCCACCACAGGCCCCTCTCCAGCTGGGCCCTGAGGCTATGTCTCATTAACCTTAGCTCGGATGTGATGGAATGGTGAGAGGACCCTTTCTATAGCCCAGCCCTTCCCTTGGCAGCCCCTTTGCAGCCCCACCCTAAGTGGCCCCCTAGGTTTTGTGTATCTAGCTATAAATAAACTGAGATTTATAATGGAAAAGTAGTACTTTTGTCAAGAGAAGGAAAACACCCCACCAATTCTAAGTTTGAGAAGGTTTTTAAGCAGTGTTTTTGCCAACAGGTTTCCAACTTGGTATTTAACTATTTCAGCTTACTGTCTTGTCAGCTGCAGGCAGTGGGCTTGATTCAGTTTCAGATTGGGATGTTATATGAGACGGTCCTAGTTAAATACCCAGTGTAGAGAGTTCCCTGGGGTCCCAAACTGCTTTTGTTTATTCCAGTGCTCTCATGTGTCTTTTTCTGGTGTCCTACAATGTACTTATGAGCTCATCTACATCGAGCAGAACTGCTGCAAGGAACAGTAAAAACACTTTGACACAGAGCAGGCAGAGTGAGCCATCCAACCAGGAATGGGTTCAGTAAAAGCCCTTGTGATAATTGCATACTGTGGTTAGCAGAGGCGAAGAGGATGAGGCATTAAGTTCTTGTCATGTTAGTATTCCCTCCTGAGAGTGTTCTTTTTTCAGGGTGGAGTGGAGAGATACTGGAAAGACTGGTGATAAATCTGCTGCCAAGTTTCAAAAAAGTCACTACTGGCTGCTATCATCAAAGCAACTACTGGCTGTTGATCTCCTAATTCTGGCTAAACTCAACAGCAACAAAGGCAGCTTTATTTTGTCTGCAGGATTATAGTACGAAAAAAGTACAGTCAGAGTTGCTAGGTTTGGATCTAAGGAATGCGGTGCTTATTTAAATGAATCTTCAAAAGCCACAACAAGGTACTACACCAAAGCCACAGTTCAGGGCTGGCAGATTCTGGCATTCAGGACAGTGATAAAAATAAAAGGGCTCTGTCTTGTTTTGTGCCATGCATTCTTGTGATTTCTTCAAGTAAACAAGGAGTTAGACTGCAGTGAATACATGTACAAACAAAGTAAGCTGTGTTCAGTATTCAGCAATGCTTGTTGAGTTTTGGGCATAAAGCCCATGGTAATGAACAGAAAACTTTGATCAGGACATCTGTGGCCTGCCCAAATAATTTCATGGGATCTACAATTCTGCTGGGAACATAATTTGATGGCCCTATTTAACCAGGAATGTTGGAGCCTTTCTTCATTGTGTATGTTGTCCCAGCACACTCATGAAGTAGTAGTCATCAATTTTTATTGCATAGAGATCTCTGAAATGGCTTATTCAAGGGCATCTGAGCCCTTGAGTTACCCTTGTATTTATCCTGTCTCTCTGGACAATGAGAAGATGAATGTTGAGAGAATTAAGTCAGAGGCTTGACTTCACTTTTAGCAGACATACTCTGCCTTCCAGATTAACTCTACTTAACTCACTGTAATAAATACCTTTGTTTTTTTTCTCTATGGATGACAGTCATGGCAGTTCCGTGACTCCAAACTGTTTTTTTTTGATGTTGCTTACCAGTGTAGGTGGTGTTATCCATGAAGACAGTTAATTTCTAGAGGATCATAATTTTTCCCTTCTGCTCAATGTAGAAGTGGTAAGAAAAGCCTTTTTAAAAGGCTGTGAAAATCGTAACTGCCATCCCATGAGCTAGGAAACACTACTGACCTGTAGGTGGTCCTTAAAGATGTACCGAATTTTCACATTAATTCCTATAGCCTTTGCTTTGTTTTCAAATATTCTGTTTTACAAGTCATACTTGATTGATAAAGCAATGTCTGAAATAATCCCAAGGTGGCTATTAGTCTAATGTAGTCACACACACTCACCCCAGAAGTGATGTGTTGTAGAAACAAAGTCATTCTTCTGCCTTCTCAGTTCTGTTTTGGCTTTACTCTATAATGAGGAGAGCATGGTTATGGTATGTTAAACAACTGGATAAGAGCAACATATACATTACCATTATTCTGCTTCTAGCTAAAGCTCCAAGACCAATACAGTGGAGAAACCTGGCTAAGAACTTGCTGATAGTTTTCTTTTGTCGTAAATTCAGCGTAAAAAAAAATCTGAAACAGCTGTAATGACACAGCCTTTGGCTGAGTAAAAAATCGGCACGTTTATAATATCAAAGAAGACTTACGAAAATATCCCAGCTGGATTTTGAAAAATGTAGGAAGAAATAGAGTAGAACAATTGTGGGTTTGTTTATATTTACACTAGAATGTAGCCTACTCTGAAGAAACATTTACAGAAACAAATGATTGAAAGATTGTCTCTTAGAGGCAGCAGGTATAAGGTGTCTGAAATTCCTTTGAGTTGTAATTTCTTGTTAACATAAGGATTTTTGGTTATTATTTCTGCCCACAAAACACAGGGATTTAATCTACATTGTTTTACATGAAAAAGTCTTTAGAATTCACCCTTTTTCTTTGTTTATGATAAATAAAGGACCATAGTGTAGTAAAAAGAAATAGCTTAAATCATTATTATTCCATCATTAGAAAATAGAGAGCATTTTCTTACAAAAACGAATATTTTCTATGCAAATGTTTATTCTATTTATAGCATTAAATAAAATTGCAAGAAGCCATTTTTCTGGGTATAAAGACTGAGTGTAGTGTTAAGAGGAAAGTATATTTATTAACCCACAACTATTATTGAGAATTGTTGTAAAATTCAATGAATTAGAAATTTTATGTTTTACTTGTGACATATGTATGAACGCAATCTAAAACCCAAACCTAAAGCAAGCAAGCTTCTACTTTATCTACTTGTACTTCTAAATGTCACTTTTTTGGGTCCCTGATTCAAAATACCAAGATGAAATTAATCAGTGGATTAGCATCTGTTATCTCAGAAGCAGTGATGATGCTGAGCCTCTGCTATAACATCACCTTTTAACAGCCATTCTTCTCATGTCTTACAGAAATGTATTTTTAAGCATCATAATCATTGGAAAAGAGCAAATATAACTCCCATCTATAAGAAAGGAAGGAAGGAGGATCCGGGAAATTACAGGCCTGTAAGTCTAGCTTCAGTCCCGGGGAAGCTGATGGAGCAGATCATCCTCAGTTCCATTATGCAGCACATGCAGGACAATCAGTTGATCAGACCCAGTCAGCATGGCTTTATGAAGGGCAGGTCCTGTTTAACAAACCTGATCTCCTTCTATGACTGGGTGACCCGCTTGCTGGATGAAGGAAAAGCTGTGGACATTATTTATCTCGATTTTAGTAAAGCATTTGACACAGTTGCCCACAGCATTCTCCTAAAGAAATTAACTGCTCTTGGCTTGGATGGGCATACGCTTTGCTGGGTTAAAAACTGGATAGATGGCTGAGTCCAAAGAGTTGTGATTAACAGAGTTAAATCTAGTTGGCAGCCAGTCACGAGTGGGGCCCCACAAGGCTCAGTACTGGGGCCACTCCTGTTTAACATCTTCATCAATGATTTGGACCAGGGGATTGAGTGCACCCTTAGTAAGTTTGCAGA
>VWZO01007917.1:0-10340 GCA_013396975.1 Bucco capensis
ACAGTGACCCAATAAGTCAATGGCAGAGAAGGATTTTTTGTTTGTTTTGCTGGGTTTTTTAAAAATCCTAGTACTTAGGAAGTGGAGACATGGATCTTTAACTTTTACCTCTAAAAACTTTATTTTTGTCTCTTGACATTTAAATGCACTTAAGCATGATGTTTCATAGAAGAAATAATAATAATAGTAGTGATGAAAAGATAACAAAAAAGAGAGAAATAAAACCCAAGAAAGATGTGTGATGCACAAGACAATTGCTCACCATCTACTGACTGGTGTCCCTCCAGTCCTTGAACAGCAGTCCATCCATCCCAGGCAACTCTGCCCTGCTTTGGATAATGAACATACTTCCTATGCTAGGAATTTCTGGCTAGTTTGGGTGTTCTGGCCATGTTCCCTCCCAGTTTCTTGTGCACCTCCTCATTGGCAAGGCATTGGAAAATGGAAAGTCCTTGACTTAGGACAAACACTACTTAGCAACAACTAAAACATCAGGGTGTTTTCAAAGTTATTCTCATGCTAAATTCAAACCACATCACTGTACCAGCTACTAGGAAGAAAATGAACTCTCTCCTGGCTGAAACTAGGCTAGTGTTTATTCCCCAAATTTTACTTTGTGTAAAATGGAAAAAAAAAAAAACCCAACCAGACAAAAAACTGTGAAATCTGTATGAAACAGAGATTCTAAATGTGAGAAGAGACACCAGTCAGCAACTAACTCAACAGGATAGTTTATTGAGTTGTGGAGGAAGATCAGCCCAGCTAAACACTCAATAGTCATCTACAAAGACCAGCCTTGTAGACAAATTGTAACTACACACAACAACAAAAGTTTCCCTGCACTCCTTGATGATTATGAGCTGTTGTTCAGCAAGTGTAAATGATTTCTGTAAGATCACACCCAGAGGCTCAGGCCATGGGTACACATCATGCAAGAGTCTGTGCAGCTGGCAGAGCACAGCAAGCAACGTGGCAGCAGAGCAAGCAGGTTTGAACAGAGAGGGGAGAAGCAAAAGACATTTAGACCATCCCTATGAAGAGGTTGTTCCCTAACCTATGCCTTAATGGCAGTAAAAGGAATTATAACCTAAATCTAATGGGTTTGGATTTATACTTAATCCACTTGGGTGTGTTGTAAAAGCAGGGAAATTTGCCCGTGACACAAAAACGAGGTACTGCACTGTTTCATGGCATTAATGAAGAAAGTTTTTATGTGGTTTCTAATGGGTTTTAACCTGTTCACATAACATCACATAATAGTTTAACATATCTTGTAATTGTCCTTAATAATTACAAAGTAGCCTGAAGGGCAGCTGACTCACAGCAGCTCCCAACGATTTTCTTGCATCAGCAACCACAGAAACAAATCCAAACCCTAGGATGAGATGGTCAGCTCTCCTCAAATAGGTGAGGCCACATTCAGCTCTGTTAGGCACATGCCTGACAGAGAAGCATCTGTATGTTTCCACTTCAGCTTCAAGTCCTTTTACAGTATCACAGTATCACAGTATGTCAGGGGTTGGAAGGGACCTAGAAAGATCATCTAGTGCAACCCCCCTGCCAGAGCAGGAGCACCTAGACCAGCTCACACAGCAATGTGTCCAGGCAGCTCTGCAATGGCTCCAGACAAGGAGACTCCACAGCCTCCTGGGCAGCCTGCTCCAGTGCTCTGGCACCCTCACNTAAACAGGACACAGTCTTTCTTCTACTGCCAGCAATGTAGAGGTGTAGAATTCTTGCTACATTTCTCCCAGTGAGTCCCACAAGTTCTAATAAACCCCCAATGGTTTGTAAAACACATTTGAAATCAGGTGTGCATGGAAGCTACTCTCTGGATCATTCTGCCACAGTTCTAGACTCTGTTCACCATTAGAGTCAACAACAACTTGCCTTGTTTTAGGAGTTAGAGCTGAAAACTTATGCTCACCTAAAGATGTAAGATCATAAATAACTGAGAAGTGAATCACAGGCCTCATGTGGTTGGGGGAGAGATCTGCTTTGAATTTCAGTGAAGTTATGTGTTTTAAATGGAATTGAAACAAGGAAAAATCTAGAATTTATGCTGTCTCACACAGAAAAATCCTGAGAAGTAAAACAAAAAGCAAAATAATGAAAACTTGTCCTCTCTAAGCTACTTCTCTAAATTCCTCCAAATTTATTTTCAGTTGATTTAGGAGTTCAATATCTGATTTCTGAATGTCAAAGAGGGATCTCATAGCTTTAGTAGCTGGTTTTATTCATGTTCTTCAAAGAATGAATGACAGCATACATCTTGTATTCTTAGTGCATTTTCTACCCTTTCATAAATGCTGTTGTCTGAGCCTCTTTATATGTACTTGTAGTAGCTTGAGGAGGCTTAATTATTATTCAGTTTCAGTTCTAAAGAACTAGGACTAGGAAATGCAATTTATTTTTAAAAATTACAAGCTCCAGACCAGTTAAATATGCCCTCTGATAGCTGTGTCATGAGATGTGCTTTCACAAGGGTTCAGCAGATCATTTAATATTTGACAATGAGAACACTTGTAAGTATAGGAAAAATCTTGTCTTGTGAACATATGAAGCAATAACCAGGAACAGCTAGCTGAGTGCCCTCAGGTTAACAAATAACAGGAGAACCCAAACTTTAAACAAATAAAAGAATCTATATTTAGCTGAAGTTAATATAAAAAAAAAAGCTGATAATCAGTTAATAATAATTATAACAATACCAGGCAAGCATAGACACTGTACAAACCCAAAGGCATGGGTCTGAAAAATCATTACTTTTTTCTTGCTTTCTTTTGTTTAGCTGTAGCTGATGAGGAGTATCCATATCCATAACCAAAGCTCACACAGTTGCTTATCTGTATGCCTTGTCAGAATTCACTAGCTAGTTCTTGTCCATCATGGGCTCAGTGTCCTCAGAGCTCACTTACCTTGTGGGCCTTCAGCCAAGAAGTTTTGTGAGTGCAACTGCACACTCACCCAGCAAGGGGAGGACTCGTGGCTGCTTGCAAACTGCATATGGTGTAGGCAGGACCAGGGAGTGCAACTGTGCAGAACGAGACAGAGAAATGGCATAGGTTGGTTTGGTGCCAAATAAGTAACTTTCTGCACTTCACCTCTGCTCTTACCATGACAGAATGGCATCTGAAAGGGAAGGGGTTATTCTAGACCGAGCTCAGAGGTAGGGACATACAGCCAAGAGAGACCGAGCTCAAATAAGGGAAGAGAAGGATGCTAAGGATAATGAATCCCATTTTCAACTGAAGATGCTTGAACACCTTCAATGGCTCATTTTGTGTTTCTTCTCTCTGAGAGAGATGAGGAGAGCCGCAGAAGTTTGCTATGTGATTGAGTACACAGAGGTGATGTGTAATAAGCAATAAGGCACAGCAGTAGGTAGAAGTAAATAAATGGTTTAACAGCCCATTTAAAAAGTGCACCAGTCACAGGATAAGATATTTGAGCTTTCATTTGTCACCTGTTTGTGCTCCACTGAATCTGGCGTTATTTTCTTTCAGACCATTGCTATTCCAAACATGGAGTTGAAGTTTGCCCTCTCACACACTCTCTTGGAAGCTTAATGAGTGGTGGGCAGGGCTCCAGATGCAGCTGGAGGATGGGTAGGTTATAAGACAGCCCTCAGGCAAGTGGAGGTAAGTGCTCTAACCACTGAATTATCACCATCTACAGCTGAGTTTTAAGAGAAAGGAATAACCTCTGTTTCATCTCTGAAATAAGGACAGAGAACTACCTTAAGGAAAGGATTCAGGTTCTCTGTCTCCTAAAAAGAAGAAAGTGCATTCAGGTAGTGTTAAAGAAGGTAAAATTGTAGCCACTCAGCCTGTTGACTCTGAGTCATTTCACTTTCCCGAGTGGTGTTTGCAAGACTGAACTGTGAGGCTCTCTGGGCTGAGAATCACACAGAATCACACAATCATTAAGATTGGTAGAGAAACCCTAAGAGCATCAAGTCCAACCATCTACCTATCGCCACTATGCCACTAAACCATGGCCCTAAGTGCTACACCTACACAATTCTTAAACTCCTCCAGGGATGGTGACTGCACCACTTCCCTGGGCAGCTTGTTCCAATGCCTAAAAACCTTTCAGTGAAGAAATTCTTCCTCACATCCAATCTAAACCTCCCCTGGTGCAACTTGAATCCATTTCCTCTTGTCCTCTCACTGTTAACCCTGGAGAAGAGACGTACCCCCATCTCACTCCAACCTCCTTGCAGGGAGTTCAAGCTTGATAAGAACACACATGATAGAAACTAGCCTCACACACATTGATAAGGAAAAATGAGATTCAGAAAGTCCAAGTAAAATTCTTACATGTTTAATGTTAAGCAAATAGGTAAATGCCCAAAGGCATTTCTTTCTTTCCCTCCTGCTGCTCATATCAATTAAACACGTGCAAGAACTTTCATTATTTGTTTTATGCTTCTGCCTTCTTTCCCACTACATATTTCTGTCACACAGTCACAGAGACACAGAATCACAGCATGGTAGGGGTTGGAAGTGATCTCTGTGGATCATCTAGTCCAATCCCCCTGCTAAAGCAGGTTCACCTACATGAGGTTACACAGGGATACATCCAGGAGGGTTTTGTCCAACAATTTGGTTTATGTTTTTTTTTTCTTTTAAACATATATTAAAAATTTGACATGTACAAAATTATTCAGGAAAAATACTAACTAGCATTAGAAGTTTCTTATTTTTTCTCTATTCAAACATGTCATATAAACTCACTTCATTAGGGGTAATCTATTGGATTCCTTTTCTCTCCAGCCAGTGAATGTTCAGAAGACAGTGGTTCTTTTACAGAAAGGATGTTGCTGTCATGCTATAGATTTCCTGTGAGGATGATCTAGAGCTTAGAATCACTACCACTCACAAGGAAAACTATACAGCAGAATTAGTGAGGAAGTTATTTGTCCTGGCCTGCAGAGCCTGACAACAGAGTGAGCAATGACCCCCATGTAGTATTTATGGATCAGCTATCATAGCTATGCATGCAGTTTGTTTTTCTGACAAATAACATGAAGCTAGAGCTCTTCAGATCTCTTCATGCAGTGTTTTTGTTTTCAAGGGGCTCTCTCTGGTTTTCAAAAATAAATGTAATGATTGAACTGTTCAGTCCCTCCTGACATTGGTTAGGTTGCTGTATTTCAGCCTCATGGATCACTTCTGAGTTACAGGAACAAATTCTAGCTTTGTCCCAGATTTTCATCTGTAGAGCGTGCCTGAGGAAGAGTCAGTAAGAAAGTATAGTCTAGACTTGTATAGTTTCTGAGGCAGGAGCTATTCCTGTAAAGAGAGAAGGCAATAATCATAGAATNACTGGACCCAGTATTCCAGAGGAGGTGTCAGCAGAGCAGAGTAAAGTGGCAGAATCACCTCTCTGGAACTGCACTCAGGTTTTAAAGATAGCTTCCATTTCAGGAATTATGTACTCACTTGAGATGAGGAAAAGAAAAGAAGTTGAGTCTCATGTTAGCCCTGCAAGCCAGCATGTGTGATGGCAGCAGTAGACCTGTGTCTCACTTGTGCTGCTGAGGCAGCTGGTCAGGAGGTGGCTGGGTGTCAGTGGTAAGGAGGTTAATTTGACTGTCTCCAAGCATGTGAGAATCATGAGTAAGGCCTGAAAATACCATTTGTCTGACTTGATGTTCATAGGATTAAAAAAAAAAAAGTTCTTAATTTCTTTTTGGTTTATAATTTCTGACCCCAGATTACACACAGGTTTCATGTTCAAGCTTTTTCCCATATATGGTAGGATTAGAGCAGTGTACTGCTAATATATAAATAATAATATATAAAATAAAGCTTAAATTCTCACCTTTACCATATCATTTTGGAGAAAATGCCATGGGAAGGCTCTAGTAACAGGATATCTCAGAAAAAACAAAACCTTTATCCTCACTCTTAAAGTGTGTGAAATCAGAAGAAAAAAATCTCTGCTTTCCTCACAGTTTACTCTTACAAGCTAGTTCATGCCATCTGCCATGAACTCTTTGCCTGATGCCTGCAGCAGCAGCAAACAGACCTCATCACCTCCATGCTGGAGTTGGGAAATGCCTGCAGCTCTGCCCTGCTCTGTTGCCCCTCCCTGTCCTCAGACCAGGCTCAGGAGACACTGGCATGTGGAATCTGGGACCAGCACATTCCCCTCTCCCCTTCAGAGGCTGTTCTGTAGACTTCAGCAGGAGCAGTGAGCAGAGAATCACTTTTGCATCTCTAAGATAGAGCACAGAAGGTGAAGATGTATGCCTTAGTCTCTGCTTCCCAAATTACTCCAGTGATTACTTTCAGCAGCACAATAGAACAGATTACATTTTAAATCAGTGAATTCAATTTGGGGTAGAGCCTTCATGTTCTTTTTGTGATGTATTCTTCCCCATCTTTACAGGAAAAATGTTTGAGAAAACATTATTCATTATCTTCTATGAGAATTTTTATTGAATTGATCAGTTACTAGAAAAAATATGTTGTGGCAAAATTTCTTTTTCCTAAGGAAAGCATTCTTAAACCAGCACTACCAAAATGGCTAGGGTTTTACTTTAAATTAACCTATCATATCTTCATCTCTCTCATAAAAAACTTCTCCTGAATGAGGCAATGAGTTCTTTGAGTGTGTTCAAAATAAAATGCATATTTACAAATGCAGAAAAACCTTATGTAAATGCAGATGTTTTCCTGTAAGGACTGGAATTCTATCCAACAACAGTGCCTTTCCATCCCTAGAATTTTGGATCTGGCTGTGATTTTGTGTTGTGAAAACACAGGAAGATATGGTCCTTAGCCCAAGGATATATAATTTGATGGTAGGTTGAATATTTAAGCTTTTGCCCTCAATGGGACAGAACATATAATTATTGGCTCCTGAATATTAATGCTTGGATTAAAATGTAATTCATATTATTGTCTCTCCTTCAGGAGGAAGTATATTACACAGGTATATATGTTTGGTGATGCTTATTTACCCATTTTTTGTTCTTAACTGAGCTGCAGTGGCTAGAACATTAGAATGGAAAAGAATCAAACTTCTCTCACATTCTGCCTTTACCTGCAAATGGAAGCTGATGTCTTCTCTATATGAGACAGTAGGCAACCTTCAGGTGGTCATAACAGGAGAAGGACTCATTAGGGCTGAAAAATAAAGTTAGGGATTCCATTCCATGAATAAATAAGTAAAAATGGTAGTTATACACAGCGAATGACCTAAATGGTCTAAAAAGTTCTATCCAAGATTACATCCTATGTATTTGCTAATGATCACTACAAAGATGGGAAGATGTATGTCAGGGGTTGGAAGGGACCTAGAAAGATCATCTAGTCCACCCCCCCAATATATGAGAAATAAGAAGAATTGTGGAAAAGCAGCAACAAAGCTAGACATGCTGTTCTCAGAAAAGGTTCATGCTAGGCTTCTGCAGTAAGCCACTAAAATCTTATAAGGGGCTTTGCCTGAAGTGTTTCTGAAACCCTTCTAGAAAAAGAAAGTAGGAAATATTTATCTCAAACTGAAGATTATCTCAAATTAGGCCTTGAAAGAAAGTCTAGGTTAAGAGGATTTTAAACTTGTGATTTGCATCTGAATTAGAGATTGATCTAAAAACACTTCAAGTTAGAGAAGCCCCATAGACTGCTGTAATGCAATATAACACTTATATTGCAGTTATCTTCTTAATTTCATGTAAGAATGGCTGTAATAATGACTGGAAAAATACAGTCTATTGTCTGAGAGAGAAGCTTAAACTTAAAAGAAGATCAGACTTGATAGCTATCATCTCTGTTTTATGTCACAATAACACAAATCACAAAAGATTTATGTTACAAAACTATCTCACTGAGGAAGAAAGAATAAAATCTTAAACCTGTAGCTTCTTAAGAAGTCAGCAAACAGAAGCTTCCCAATGTGGAAATGGTGGTGGTGGTTCCATGACCTTTTTTTGTTGTATCTGTAATGCAGGCAGATGAGTTAGGTACTGCAGTGGACTGGGTGAGTGCCTTCACATTTCCCAGACTGCTTGATCAATCCCATAGCTCCAGAGAGTTCTGGACATTTTTACCCCTTCCCAGCCACTACTAATTTGTGCTAATGTGGATGGAAAACTCCTCAAGTGTGAATGAATTTTTCTCACTGTATAGATTATGAGCTTGTCTCTTCACTTGTTCTCTTCAGAGCACTTCATGAGCCATCATCTCCCATGCCATGATATATCCCATTGGAATCTCTTAGCTGGCTATTCCTAAGGCAAGAAGTGCCTCTGGAGAACTGGAGTAATGGAGTGGAGCAGTGGGGCAGGGAAAGGAAATATAACAGTAGTTTCTCCATCAAATAAATCAATCACTAAATGGACTGAGCAGGATGTCCTCATGTCTGTGTCCATACACTGGGAGCTCATTGTGTTCTCTCTATCTACAGTGGTTTTTCCACACTAGTATTTAATTTTTAGAGCAATTAATGGAATTTCAGTCAATTTTAGCTACTGACCCTTAGCAGAGAATTATATTTTTGTTAATCCTGGGCACTGTGTGAGGACTTCAGCCCTTAATACTTTTACTGGGAAAGTACTTGAAAATTTTACATGGTTTGCATTTATGTTGTGAGCCACTATAACTCAGATTAATGAATCTTATGAACCAATTAAGACTTCTCAAGTCTTAAACCTGCATGAAATGTAATAGTCACTTAGTCTACAGAGTAGTCTCTTTGCCTGTCCCCTTTTGTTTTTTGTTTGGGGTTTTATTTGATTTATTTTGGGGGTTTATTTTGCTTGTTTGGTTTTGACGTTTCCCCCCTCCAAGAGTTGTTCTTATTTCTCTAATAGGAATATAATTAACAACACATTACCTGAATTTTTAACTACTCTGACTCTTGAAAATGTCTGGGTTCATCAATGTTGTCAGATCTACTTTATACCAGTTACAGAGTAGGATGAGGGCTCTTGAGTAGTTAGCTGTGCCATCACTAATAATAAACATTCAAGTATGTGTAAGTGTGTCCATGGATTATAAGTACATAATTTGCCTTTTGAACAGAATTCTTAAGAATACTGGTTGGTTGTGGATGCCCCATTTGTGTGAACAAAATGGAGCTACTTCACCTCTGAAAATATGTTTTTAGCTATTTCTGTCTTCTGAAATAAGGTCAAGGTAATAAAGTTAACCTCTGAACTTTGTATTGGTGTAGAATGGTATAGGGGACATATGGAAAACCCAAGTGCTGTGAAAAATATAGATATCTTCCATACTGAAGTAATCTCTGACAGGTAAGTGCCAAATATTCACTGACCTGAAAGAACTGATATTAGAATAAATAGCTCCCAGTATTCCATAAAACCAGGAGAACCCAGCTGTGACTGTTGCAGAGCTGTGTCAGAGGTGGTGCTTAAATTAAGTAAGGACAGTCTGACAGTTGCTCAAATGCTTCTTAATTTTCTACACTTTGTTTATCTCACTGCAACACAAGTTAATTGAGAATGAAATTGCAATGGATTTTTTTCCTTAAGGGTGACAAAATTTCGAGCAATAAGGATAATTTTACAGTTCATTCATACTTCTTAGCCTTGCAATATGTTTCTAAAGCTCTGTGTCAGTCAGTGCAGACAATATTTTCCCTTTCTGTATCCTTACTGTTGTCTCAAAGATACAGGTGAGCACAAAAGGCATTTTCTGTAGTATTTTTTATTTATCAAAGACATTTTGAGACTGCTTCTCAAGAGCAACAGAAGCTTCATACACAAATCTATTTTTTCAGCAATTCAGAACTGCTTTCTATTTATCCATTTGCATGGCACGATTCACACTCTTGAAAATCAGTAGTGTTAAATGCAGCAGAGCAGCTCAACATGAGTAGTGTGCTGAGCCTTCCTCTCTGCAAGGAACCAGGATTTTAAAATGGTCCTGGGGAACCAAACTACTGAGCAAGAAATGCCCAGCTTTGCTCTTAGAATTGGACCTTCCCTATGAGCTTCTCTGGAGACATTCCAGAGCCACCTGGATGCATTCCTGTATGACCTGGTCTAGGTGATCCTGCTCTGGCAGGGGGGTTGCACTAGATGATCTTTCTAGGGCCCTTCCAACCCCTAACATTCTGTGATACTGTGAGCTTTTTTTGCTTGCTTATCACTGTCCATCAGATTCTCCAGTGCCCACCAAGTTCTTTAGTGTGGACCTAGTCTAAGGGAGACAGCCAGGAGCAGAAGGTGGCTAAAGGTCTGAGTCATGCCAGCTCTTTTCCCAGTGCCTGCTTGGGAGCAAGGGCTGTATCCCTGTTGCAACTGCTGAAGACAATGTCAGTAGTTAATTGTAGGCCATAGGCACAGTCTGAAAATCCCTTGTGGT
>VWZO01007920.1:10626-38008 GCA_013396975.1 Bucco capensis
GCCCTCTTTTCCAGAGGCCATAAACTCTCTTTTATTCCCTTATCTTCAGCAATACGTCCCTATTCAGCCAGGCTGGTCTTCTGTGCCACTGGCTTTTCTTAAGGCACATAGGGACATAGGGATGGCCTGCTCCTGTGCCTTCAAGATTTCCTCCCTAAGTAATGTCCAGCCTTCCTGGACCCCTACGCCCTTCCCAAGGGATTCTATTCAGTAATCTTCCAAACAAATCAAAGTCTGCCCTTTGGAGGTCTCAAATGGCAGTTTTACTCTAGCGTTTCCAATAATAGAGAATTTGATATTTTCATGATCACTGTTGCCTAGACGGCCTCCAACTACCACATCATCCACAAGACCTTCTCTGTTCACAAACAGTAGGTCCAGCAAGGCACCCTCCCTGGTCAGTTCATTTACCAACTGCATGAGGAAGTTAGCCTCTATGCATTCCAGGAACCTCCTGGATTATTCCTTCTCTGCTGTGTTGTAATTCCAGCAGATACCTGGCAGGTTAAAGTCTCCGACAAGAACAACTGCAAGTGACCGTGAGATCTCTCCCAGTTGCTTGTGGAAGGTTTCATCTACCTCACTGCTCTGGTTGGGAGGTCTGTAGTAGACCCCCATAGCAATATCATCTTTGTTGACCCTTAACCTAATCCAAACACTCTCAATCCCATCATCACTGTGCTCAAATTCAGAGCTTTCGTAACATTCATAACATTCTAGCTTTCCTCTAGAGTCATCCTGCCACAGGCACAGCCATTGGTGCATCCACCACCAGGCTTCCAGTGGCCTGGGACTGTCCTGGGGTGTTCCCTGCCCTAGTGGCAGTGTCAGGGCTTGGGAAGAAAGGCAGCTGTGGTCTGCGAGACTTACTTGGGCTTGATGATGAGCAAGGTGTTCCTGAAGAGCAGCAGGTCCCTCTTCCTTGTCACATGGCCCTCGGTCACCTGCATGCTCTGGTGAAGCAGTTGTGCAGATGGTTCGTGGTCAGGTTTGCTCTGCTGCTGGGGCTTAGGGACATCCCTGCAGAGGAGATGGTGCCAGGCATGAGAAAGGTTGTTGCTGCAAGGTCTGACTGTGCCAGCAAGTCCATGATCCATGGAAGAAGATCACCTGGAGCCAAGGCAGGAGTTCAGTTGGAGAATAATCCTTGGGTGGTAGATGTTGGTGGCCCAGAACAGTGCCCAGCCAGACCAAGTGAAGCTACCAATGGTCTCCTAGTGCTGGGTAGTGCTGCTGGGAAAGAGCTTGGCTCTGCCCAGTGTCACTCCATGCTGGCACAGCTCAGGCACCGGGGCTCTTGCCAGGTAGTGTCAGGTCAACGCAGCAGGGACATTGTGACCTCAGCAGAAGGGGACTGCAGGCTCTTCACAGTATGTCCATGTGCTGAGCAGAGGGAAAAGGTCACCTCCTTCCAGCTGCTCGCAAGGCTTTGCCCAGAGCAGTCCAAGAAACCACTTGCCCACCACCTTTGGGCAAGGGCACCTTGCTGCCTCCTGGTCAACTTGGGGTCCACTAGGGCCCCAGAACCTTCTGTGACACATTGCTTTCCAGCAGCTTTGCCAAGCTGCTCTTGGTCACAAGGGTGTGTGGGTGTATCCCAGGATGTTTCATGCCCATACTGGTGCACAAGAGATGTGGACATACTGTTGTGAGGCCACCAAAGGGCCATGCAGAAGATAAAAGGATTGGAGCATCTGTTGTGTGAGGGGAGGTCAAGAGAGCTGAGACTGCTCCACCTGGAGAAGGTCTTGGCAGGTCTTGCCCATGTGCCTAAATATATGATGGAGGAATGAAGATAGTGGAGCCAGGCTTTTCCCAGTGGTACCCAGTGTCAGGAGCAGACACAAAATGGAACACAGGAGGCTCCACCTAAACATGAGGGAAAGACTTGATTCGTTTTGGTTGCAGAGGCTCCATCCTTGGAGATATTCAAGCCCTGATGGGACATGGCCCTGAGCAACCTGCTCAAGATGACCCTGCTGTGAACAGGTGCTTGGACTGGGTGATGTCCAGAAGTCTCTGTTGTCCTGAGCATATTAAACCTGTGGAAAAGGCTAGAGACTCCCAGGAAAGAAACCAGCTTGGTTCAAGAGGAAGTGGAACAGGGATGAGCAACTGAACTTCGGGGTTGTTCAGCCTGAAGAAGAGAAGGCTCCAGGGAGAGTTTACTGCAGCCTTTCAGTACTTAAAGAGCCTACCAGAAAGATGGGAAGAGACTTTTTAGGAGGACCTGCTGGGACAGGACAAGGTGTGATGATTTGAAACTAAAAGAGAGGAGATTTAGACTGGATAAATGAAAGGAATTGTTATGCTGAGGGTGGTGAGACCCTGTCACAGGTTTCCCAGAGATGTGGTAGATGTCCCATCCCTGGAACCATTCCCAGTCAGGTTGTCTGGGGCTGTGAGCAACCTCATCTAGTTGCAGATGTCCCTGCTGACTGCAGGGGGTTTGGACTAGAGACCTTGTGTGAGAAACAGGCCCTAAAACTATGAAATCATTCCTAAAACTGTTTGGCCTGGCAGGCGTGCACTGCCTTGGCAATTAGTCTGAAGTGAGGTCTTTTGTCTGTGACTGTTGGAGTGTTACCACAAGGTCATGCTGCTCAAGTCTATGAATTCTCCTCTGCTCCCCCAAGCAGAAGCAGGTACATTGCTCCAGGTTCTCCACCACCTCCCTGGGCAGCCTGGCCCAATGCCTAACAGCCCTCTGAGGGAAGAAATTCCTCCTAATATCCAATCTAAACCTCCCCTGGTGCAACTTGAGGCTATTTCCTCTTGTCCTCTCACTGCTAATCTTTAGTCACTCTGAAGGTCTTTCTTTCCACTTGAAAAAGAGATAAAGAATTAGCAGTAGCTGCGCTGGAGAGACCACAGCAAGCTTGTATGAAAGTGTTCTTGAAACCAAAGACAAAGTCTTCTGTGGGGGTGGTTCACCACTTCCTGTGGCTACCGTGCAGGAACTCATTCAGTAGAGAAGTTGAGAACAAGAGCTGAATGCAGTATTGTTAGACTTTGGAGATGACTCTGGATCAGGGTTTATTGACACTGTGTACCGCAGAATGACACTGTCAGTGGCTGGTGACGCCTCATGAAGTGTTAATTGTGGATTGTTTCTTTCTTCCCTCCATAATTTTGCTTTTGTGACTTGGAGTAATTTAGTTTCCACTTAAGGCTTGCTCAGATTTCAGCAGAAAGACAATATTTTAATAGAAGATCTGCCAAACAGGAGTAAGTCCCATAAATCTTTGTCTTATTTGCAAGAGACACAATCATCTACCTACCATGTTGCTCTTGAAGGCATCCTATGGTAGTTGTAGAGTTTCCAGTCCAGACACTCAACCAAAATGAAGATTAGCTGGTTCTCTTACAAAGAAGATACTCAATTCCTACCAAAGGCCTTACAAAAATGGGGTGGAATAAATACATTTTTGAGAACTAAAATCAATCCTGGCCCTTGAGATAGGAAAGCGCAGATAAATCAGTGTAAGGCTCTGAACCCCTTTGAAATGACAAACCAAAACCTCCAGCTCAGCAAACACTTTGTGCTCCACTATTGGTTGCACTCCACTGAAAATAAGGTGGGCCTAAGAAGAGGTAATATTTATATGGAAAAAGAGTCTCCTGCAGCTGGAGAAAGTGAGTTGTGTCCTTCAAGTCACCAATGTGCTGCAAAGTTGGAGGATGGCAGTGTTTCAATTAATCATTCACTTGCTACAAGCCAGAGGGATCTGCATACTCCAAGAAGACTGAGGCAGCAGTAGTTTCTGTCCATGATAAGTGTGACAGGTTGGGAAAGAATTCAGGCTGAATTAATGACTCTCCTTGCCTTGGCTTCATGTGACTTTGTCAAGCAGCAGCTCAATCACAGAGGATCTGTCACTGCACTGTTGCACCATAAAATGGTCCAGGCTGCTGCATTAAGAGCAATGGAGCAGATCACCTTGAGTTTCATTATGTAGCACATGTAGGACAACCAGGTGATCAGACCCAGTCAACATGGGTTTATGAAGGGCAGGTCCTGTTTAACAAACCTGATCTCCTATGACTGGGTGACCCACTTGCTGGATGAAGGAAAGGCTGTGGACGATATTTATCTTGATTTTAGTAAACCGTTCGTCACAGTTGCCCACAGCATTCTTCTACAGAAATTAACTGCTCTTGGCTTGGATTGGGCATACGCTTTGCTGGGTTAAAAACTGGATAGATGTCTGAGTCCAAAGAGTTGTGATCAATGGAGTTCAACCCAGTTGGCAGCTGGTCATGAGTGGGGTCCCACAAGGCACAGTACTGCCGCCAATCCTGTTTAACATCAGGGGATGGAGTGCACCCTTAGTAAGTTTGCAGATGACACCAAGCTGGGTGGCAGTGTCGATCTGCTTATGGGAAGGGAGGCTATATAGAGGGATCTAGATAGGCTGGATCACTGGGCCAAGGCCAATGCTATGAAATGCAATAAGGCCAAATGCCAGGTGCTGCACCTTGGTCATAATAACCCCCAGCAGTGCTATAGGTTTGGGGAGGAGTGGCTGGAGAGCTGCCAGGCAGAAAGGGACCTAGGGGTGTTGATTGACAGCCGGCTGAACATGAGCCAGCAGTGTGNCACTTCCACAGGAAAGCTGTGGTGAAGAAGTATGAAGTTCTTCTCAAGCCAGTTTATCCTGAAGATATGTTGAAAGGTCATCTGTAATGGTAGAAGACTTGGAGGCAAGGACGCAGAAAAAAAAAGAGTTTCTTAAACCCCTCCAGGAATGGTGACTCCACCACCTCCCTGGGCAGCCTGGGCCAATGCCTAACAACAAATTTCTTAATGATTGCAGTTTTTTGCAATAGCAAAGAGATGAGGTTAAGAATATCTATATATAGACATGAATGTATGTAACCTGAAAATAGCCACGCTTTTATCAGAGTAAGAAACATGGATATACAGTGTTGTAATAATCTTTCACAGATGATTGCTTTGTCAGTTCTCAGAGTAAATAATGAAGTTATAATTGGCCTTTTCTTAAAGGCTACATTGACTTCATCCTCAGTATCACCAAAAAGTAGGACAACAAAAAGAGTAGGACAGAAAAAAATCTCATTTTTTTTATTTTGCTGAGGTTTCCACGGGGCTTCAGACAGCAAAAAAGGATGAGAAATACTCTAAATTTAGGATATCCAACTCCTTCAAGCAAGGGAAACTGTAAGGTCAGGTTTGAAAATCTAGAGGTTGAATTACTAAAAATTTCACTGGGGAGGTTTAGATTGGATGTCAGGAATAATTTCTTCCCTGCAAGGTTTGTTGGCCATTGTGGTGCACATTGTGAGCAAACCACAAACCCAGCAACATGATGGAAATTGCATTTTGAGACAGACTCTGAATGACTCAGAGATTCTGACCTACTTCTCAAAACGAAGAGGTTGTTTCTGTTTGGGGGGAAAGGATACCAACCATCACATGACACTTGCTTGTCTTTGCACTGAAGATTCTACCAAAGCCACCTACTCTTGTCAGAAAGACCCACTAGGTGCTTCAGACATTTCTCAACATTCAGGAGAACAGACCTACACTTGTGCCATGCAAGCAAAATATGGTTTTCATCACTTCCTTTTGGAAGTGGGACTAGCAGAGCATGGGTGAACAAACGACAGAGTTGTCCAAGGACAAGAATGGAAGTGAGATGTCAGTAGATGAACGGTTGGACACAACACATGTGAAGACACACTGGTAACCAGTTTGGCTCTCAAACATTTAGTGGTGGCTGGTCACCAGCGGTGTTCCCCAGGGTTCAGTGTTGGGTCCAGCTCTGTTCAATGTCTTTATCAATGATCTGGATGAGGAGATTGAGTGCACCCTCAGTAAATTTGCAGATAAGATCAAGATGGGAGGGAGAGTCAATCTGCTTGAGGGTAGGGAGGCATCAGAAGGACAATTACCAGAGGTTGAGGGAGGTGATCCTTCCCCTCTACCCAGCACTAGCGAGGGCACCCTTGGAGTTCTTTGTCCAGTCTTGGGCTCCCCAGTTCAAGAGAGATGTGGACATACTGAAGACAGTTCAGTGAAGGGCCACTAAGATGGTTAAGGGACTGGTGCATCTCCCCTGAGGAAAAGCTAGACCTGGAGAAGAAAAGGCTGGGGGGCAGATCTTAGCAAGGAGGGTGCAAAGAGTATGGAACCATGCTCTTCTAAGGCGTCCCCAGTGACAGGACCAGAGGCAATGGGTGCAAACTGGAACCTAGAAGCCTCCAAATGGGCATAAGGAAACACTTTTTGACTGTGAGGGTGACTGAACACTAGCACAGTTTGCCCAGAGAGGTTGTGGAGTCTCCATCCTCAGAGATATTCAAAAGTCATCTGGATATGGTCCTGGGCAACTAGGTCTGGGTGGCCCTGCTTGAGGCAGGGGTGTTGGACTAGATGACTTCCAGAAGTCCCTTCCCATCTCAGCCATGCTGGGATTGGTTGTATGCATGTGAAAAAAGATTCCTACACTCTGGATATCACAGAACCATTAAGGTTGGAAGAGACCTGTAAGACCATCAAGTCCAACCATCAATGACATGATAATTACATGAGAGTATTTTACTTCAACTTGTAAAATCTACTGGCAAAATTTGGAACAAGGACATGTTTTCAATGAACAATTACAAACACATAGCTCAGAAAACAAGAAAATCCTGTAAACAGAATAAACGTAACCTCCTGAAATGCTGCAGTGTTCGCTTATTTTTTATTACCTGGTCAGGTTTTTCCTTTGAGCTTCATCTCCCAAAACACTCAAAGAAGAGGGTTCTCTCTCTTTTCCATTAGAAGCATTAGGTTTTCCTTTGCATTTGTTAAAATCTAGGTATTTTTCACTCTCTGAATGGCAATATTTTTTCTTCTTTGATATTCCAATCTGGTACTGTAAAATAAAACTCAAGGTTAAAACACACACTTGGGAAAATAATTGTCCACATCATAAAGGACTGGAAGAAGAAGGAGAGGACACTTTTTCCCTTCATTTTTGAATTTCCTTTAAACAGCAACAATATAGACCAAACTCATGAAAGGCAAAGGGTTGAGAGAAAAATCACTGTCTCTGATTAGCCATGAAACAGTTCTTTCAACAAGGATGTGTCTGAAGAAACCTCTCCCTTTTCTTTAGTACTAGATCTTATTGGACAAATGGAACAATGAAACATGACAGCCCAAGGAGAGTGTGATGCCATCCAGCGTGACCTGGACAGGATGAGAGCAGGGCAGACAGAAACCTGATAAAGTTCAACAATGGCAAGTGTAGGGTGATGCACCTGAGGAGGAATAATCTCATGCAGCAGGACAGTGTAGGGGCTGGTCTGCTGGAAAGCAGCTCAGTGGAAAAAGCTCTGGATGACTGGTGGACAGCAGGATGAGCACAAGCCAGCAATGTGCCCTTGTGGCCAATAAGGCCAATGTCATCCTGGGGTGCAGCAAGAATCACAGAATGGTTTGGGTTGGAAGGGACCTCTGGAGGTCATCTAGTCCAACCCCCCTGCAGTGGGCAAGGACATCCCCAACTAAACCCTATGGCAATGCAGTATTCCTAGGTGGTCTCCCATCCAAGTACTAACTGGGCCCAACCTGCTTGGCTTCCAAGATTAGATGAGATTGGGCCTTTTCAGGGTGGTATGGCCGTTAAACACCTGGAGAATGTGGGCAGCAGGTGGAGGGAGGTTCTCCTCCCCCTCTACTCTGCCCTGGGGAAGCCACAGCTGGAGCCCTGGGTCCAGTTCTGGTCTCCTCTGTTCAGGAAGGACAGGGAACTTCTGGAGAGGGTCCAGAGAAGGGCTACAAAAATGATGAAGGGACTTGATCACCTGTGTTCTGGGGAGAAGCTGAGAAAGCAGGGGCTGGTTTGCCAGGAGAAGAGCAGAGTATCTTATCAATGCTTATCAATCCTTAAAGGGTGGGGANTCTGGATGACTGGTGGACAGCAGGATGAGCACAAGCCAGCAATGTGCCCTTGTGGCCAATAAGGCCAATGTCATCCTGGGGTGCAGCAAGAATCACAGAATGGTTTGGGTTGGAAGGGNTGAGGAAGTTCCATCAGAACATGAGAAGGAACTTCTTTCCTCTGAGGTTGGTGGAGCACAGGCCCAGACTGCCCAGGGAGGTGGTGGAGCTCCATCTCTGGAGCTAGCAGGCTTCTTGGTTTATTTAAGGTTTCTTCTTGCCTTTCTTATGGTTGTACCTTGACAGAGGAAACCAAATACTAAGATTTGACTCAGTGCTCAGAGGGGCCAGTTGATTAGAAATCATCAGTTAAGCTACAATATGAATTCTGTGTTACATTGCTTACAGATTGTGCTACAGGGATTTTGCTTATTCACATTCTGAGCCATTCTAGTCACAAATTCTATGCTGTACTAATCACAACATTCTATTATAAAAAATAAAGCTTTAATTGTGACTATAATTCTGTCCCATCATTATTCTGTCAAGGATGCCTAAAAGAACCTGTCTCTCCCCTCAGTGTTGGCTGACACCTGCCCAACACCTCCACTGACTGCTTCTGTGTCTGATTTTCTTGACTGTGAGGCTCCATTCTGTCACTGTAAGTGACACCCCTGCCACCACTGTGGCTACTAAGATGCTTTCCTTCACATTCTGCCCGTTTTGTTCTCTTTTTGCTCCATACCTTTTCTTACTTCAGAAATACATTGAATTTCTGAGCCAATTTTCCACAGTCTTTTAAGTTTTCAGTAGTTCTATCAGTCTTTTATCCTACACTGTTGTCTTTTTAAAGCAAAATAAGAGAGTGGAGAGCACTTAACATCAGTGTTTTTCAGGATCTGGACAATAAGGTGTTAGTTTGCAATATTAAATTCCCGTAAATATAAAGATTCAAGAGAATGTTAGTACAGCGTCTTTCTTCCCAGAACCTCTTCTGGGTTGTCTCGCAAAAAATAATCAGTGTGGCAAGTGCAGGTTTTCTTTTGAGGTTGGTTTAATATATCATTCTAAACAATTCCTATCTTGAAGGATATTTTGCTAATCCACCCAATGAAACAGCAAAGGCGACAAGTAACTCTTCATGTAGGCTAGGGAAGACATGACAGAACATACAAGCAAATATACAAACACAAATCTAAGAGGAGAATGGTTGCCATCTCCCTTCTTCAACCTCTGTTGGCACTGATCTATGTGCTAGGTTTCACCACACAGTTGAGCAGGGATCTACTTGGTAGAGTACCAAGGGTTAAAGCTCTGCAGGTAAGAGGGGTTTAAGAAAGCTGGTTAATATTCAAGGATCACCTCCTCCAAGCTCAGGATTGATGCTTCCCAAAATAGCGGAAGTCAGGCCAGTGTGGCTGAAGAGGGAGATCCTGGACAAACTCCAGAACAAAAAGGAAGCCAACAGAGGGAGGAAGCAAGGACAGGCATAGAAATGGTCTAACCCAGGGTACAAGTTAGGAAAGCTAAAGCCCTGATAGAATTCAAGCTGGATACAGATGTCAAGAGCAACAAGAGAAACTTCTGTAGGTATACCAGTGATAATAGGAAGGCTAGGGAATATGTGGGTCCTCTGCAGAAGGAAGGAGGAGACCTAGTTACCTGGGACATGGAGAAGGCTAATGTACTCACAAACATTTTTGGAAAGGCAGGGACTGGGAGAGTGAAGAACCACCTACTGTACAAGAAGGCCATGTTCAAAGCCATTTAAGGAACCTGAAAGTGTTCAAGTCCATGGAACCTGATGAGATGCGTCTGTGAGGCCTGAGGGAACTGGCAGATGAAGTGTGTAAGCCACTATCCATCACATCTGGGAAGTCATGGCAGTCCAGTGAAGTTCCTACTGACTGGAAAAATGGAAGCATAACCTCTACTTTTAAAAAGGGTAAACAGGAAGATCCAGGAAACTACAGGCCAGACAGTCTCACCTCTGTTCCTGGCAAGATGATGGAGCAGATCTTCCTGGAAACTATGTTAGGGCACATGGAAAATAAGAAGGTGATCAGCGACAACCAACATTGCTGTGCCTAACAATTTTGGTGGCTGAATATGACAGGGTTACAGCATTGCTGCACAGGGAAAAGCAGCTGACATCATCTACCAGGATGTATGTGAAGCATTTGTCACTGTTCTGTGTGACATCCTTGCCTCTAAACTGGAGAGACATGGATTTGGCAGATGGACCATGTAGTGGATAAGGAATTGGCTGGATGGACACATCAAGTTGTTGCTGTCACGAGCTTGATGTCTGAGTGGTGTCCCTCACGGATTGGTATTGAGACCAGTGCTCTTCAACAACTTTATTGGTGACATGGACAAAGGGATCAAGTGCACCCTCATAAAGTTTGGTGGAAACACAAAGCCGTGTGCTGTGGTCAACACTCTGGGGGGGAAAGAATCCATCCAGAGGGATCCTGACTGGCTTGAGAGGTTGACCTGCCTGAACCTCATGAGGATTAACAAGGCCAAATCCAAGGTCCTGCACCTGGCTCAGAGCAATTCCAAGCACAAATACAGACTAGGCAGAGAAGGGATTAAGAAGGACTTCAGTTGGCAAGGAGCTCAACATGACCTAGCAATGTGCATTTGCAGCCCAGAGAGACAGTTGTATCCTGGGCTGCATCAAAAGCAGCGTGGCCAGCAGATTGAGGGAAGTAATTCTGATCGTCTACTTTGCTCTGGTGAGACGTCACCTGGAGTACTGTGTTAATCTCTGGGCCACTCACTCCAAGAAGGACATAGAGGCATTGGAGTGTGTCCAGAGAAGGCCAAGGAGACAGGATAGGGCTCTGGAGAATAAGTCTGAGGTGTAGCAGCTGAGGGAACTGGGGTTTGTTAGTCTGGAGAAGAGGAGGCTCATGGGAGACCTTTTCTCTCTCTCCAATTCCCGGAAAGAAGGTTGGAGTGAGGTGGGGGTAGGTCTCTTCTCCAGGGTTCCCAGTGAGAGGACAAGAGGAAATGGTCTCAGGTTGCAGCAGGGGAGGCTTAGATTGAATATCAGGAGGGATTCCTGCACTGCAATGGTTGTTAGGCATTAGCCCAGGCTGTCCATTGGCCCAGGTGGTGGAGTCACCATCCCTGGAGGGGTTGAAGAAACATCAAGGTGTAGTGCTTAGGGCCATGGTTTAGTGGTGTGGGGGTGATAGGTAGATGGTTGGACTTGATGATCTTAGAGGTCTCTTCCAACCTTAATCATTGTGTGATTCTGTGACGTAAGAGGGACATGCACTTGTTGGAGCAAGTCCAGAGTAGGGCCACAAAAACGGTCTGAAGGCTCTGCAGAGCCACTCCATTGGCCTTGCAGTACCTAAACAGGGCCTACATGAAAGCTGGGGAGGGAAGGGTATGTAGCAACAGGACAAGGGGTAATGACTTTATACTGAAAGAAAGGAGATTTAGGTTGGATATAGGGAAGAAATTTTTCACTATGAGGATAGGGAAACACTGGCCCAGGTTGCACAGGATGGTTGTGAATGCCTCATTTGTGGAAGTATTCAAGGTTAGTTTAAATGCAGGCATTCAGGCCACGAGGTCATGTCAGGCATGTCCAGCCACTCTATTCCCTGGGAAACAGAGGCGATACCAGCAGGTGGATTGGCTGGTTAGGAAAGTAAAGTGGTTGGAAGGGTGAGAAAGCAGAGCAGGAAGGCAAATATAGGATTGCTAGAAAGCTTGGCACGGAACTAACTAAATAAATTCATGTCAATGCAAACGATTTCTCATTCCCAGAAGGATAAATTCTCCAGAGGAAATTTGAGTTACAGGAATGTCAGTTGGAGTGTAGAAGATGTAGTCTGGAACAGGATCATGAGCACTGCTCCAAATCTCTGAGTTATAGAAGCCTATAACTTTTTCAATTAGCATCTGCTTTTATTAGAGGTGTGGAATAGCCAGACCTTTAAAGGCAAGGTAAACAGGGCTAGTAGATAACTGCAGGAGGTGATCTGTCAGTCCACAATTTCCCTGCTTCTACACAAAAACTCAGAAGCACAAACATTAAGAATCACCCTTTGTTACTGAGATCACAGAATCACAGCATCATTAAGGTTGGAAGAGGCCTCTAAGATCATCAAGTCCAACTATCGACTCAGCATCCCCATGCCACTAAACCATGGCCCTAAGGACCACATCTAGATGTTTCTTAAACCCCTCCAGGGATGGTGACTCCATCCCCTCCCTGGGCAGCCTGGGCCAATGCCTAACAATCCTTGCAGTGCAGAAACTCCTCCTGATACCAATCTAAACCTCCCTGGGGCAAGCTGAGGCCATTTCCTCTTGTGTTCTTAAGGGCAACCCTGGAGAAGAGATCTACCCCCACTTTGTTTCTTGTGCAGATATAACATGAGCTAATTTGTCACTAAAGGAGATCTCATCCTACAGGGAATGCCTGATTTTAAATGTCAGAGCAGTAGGCTTAAAATCCTACATAGATATGCAGTAGTCCAGATTCACTCCCACTGTCAACTCTAATTCTGTTAGAAAGAGAACTTCAACCTTGTCTGAAATATGTCAGTCTGACTTTATTCCTCTTGGAATTGCTGACCATCATCATGCATGAATTTAGCCAGAACACTTTATACCCCAGAGAGTCATCATGCATGAATTTAGCCAGAACACTTTATACCCCAGAGAGAAAACAGCTTCTGTTTTTCAGCAGCTCTGTTGAGGACAGGCTTGAGCTTATCACACAAGCCCTAAAGGAAAAACTGCCAATCCTTAGCATTCCCTATCAGACAGACATTGAGTGTCCACTGCAAGCTTTACCAGCCCTCTGGTAACCACCAAAGGAAAAGACACCTTGAGCTCACAGCACTCAGTGAGTTGCAAGCTGTTTTTCTCAGAAAGCAAAAAACCTCTCAGGAAAACCACTGCGCTGTATTAAGACCACCTGCTTCCTCTTCTTTTTGAAGTACTATTCAACTGCTTGCTTTCTTAGTGTTCTTGACAGTGGAACATTCCATCATGTCACCTGTAGACTCCTATAGTGCAGGTACTGGAGAAGCTTACTCCTTGTGAACACGTTGCTGAGGGAACTGGGGTTTGTTAGTCTGGAGAAGAGGAGGCTCATGGGAGACCTTTTCTCTCTCTCCAATTCCCGGAAAGGAGGTTGGAGTGAGGTGGGGGTAGGTCTCTTCTCCAGGGTTCCCAGTGAGAGGACAAGAGACGATGGTCTCAAGTTGCAGCAGGGGAGGTTTAGATTGGATGTCAGGAGGAATTTCTGCCCTGCAAGTGTTGTTAGGCATTGGCCCAGGCTGTCCAGGGAGGTGGTGAAGTTACCATCCCTGGAGGGGTTGAAGAAACATCTAGATGTGGTCCTTAGGGCCATGGTTTTGGTGGTGTGGGGGTGATAGGTAGATGGTTGGACTTGTTGATCTTTGAGGTCTCTTCCAACCTTCAGGATTCTGTAATTCTGTGTGAGTATTATTTGTGATTTATATTATTTATAAGTGCTACTGCAATTTTTTTTCTCAGCAAGCAGATTCTATACATCAGATGCAAAGCTTGAACCTCCCATCTTCCTGATCAACAAGAATGTCACTTTGAAGCATATATATCAGATTTCTACCCCTTTTAAAGCAGTTATGCTCATCAGTGATTTCACCCTCACTATTAGATCCTCAGGTATCTCTGACTTAAACAGAACGCTGCAATCATGGAATCATAGAATCAAGTGGGTTGGAAGAGTCCTCCGAGACCACCAAGCACAATCCTTAATGACAGCTAGCTATTTCTTATTTAATATCTCTTAGCATTTGATTCACAATTAATTGAAATCCAGAAGAGTTATTAAATTTAAGTGACTCTGGAATAAGTTAGCTTGCATCTTAAATCTATAGACTACTCATGTTGCTATTCCTAGTAGATCCTTGCTGTGGAACTGTTTTCACAGAATCACAGAATCACTAAGCTTAGAAGAGACCTCCCAGATCATAAAGTCTGGCCATCTACTTATCACCACCACGTCACTAAACCATGGCCCTAAGAACCAGATCTAGACTTTTCTTAACCCCCTCCAGGGATGGTAACTCCACCATCTCCCTGAGCAGCCTATTCCAAATCATAACAATCCTTGCAGGGAAGAAATTCCTCCTGACATTCAATCTAAGCCTCCCCTGATGCAACTTGAGGCCATTGCCTCTTGTCCTCTCACTGCTAACCCTGGAGAAGAGACTTAGGCCCATCTCAATCCAACCTCCTTTCAGGGAGTTGGAGAGAGAGAGAAGGTCTCCCATGAGCTTCCTCTTCTCCACTAACCAACCCCAGTGCCCTCAGCTGCTCCTCATTACACTCATTCTCCAGAGCCCTCCCCAGTCTTCTTGCCCTTCTCTGGACACACTCCAATGCCTCTATGTCCTTCTTGGCATGAAGGGCCCAAAACTGAACCCAGGACTCTAGAGGTGGCCTCCCCAGTGCTGAGAACAGGAGGATGATCACTTCTCTTCTCCTGCTCACACCATTGCTGCTCCAAGGCAGCATGCTCCTGGCCTTCTTGGCCACCTGGGCACGCTGCTGGCTCATGCTCAGTTGGCTCTGGACCAGCACCCCAGATCCTTCTCTGCCAGGCACCAATCCAACCGCTCTGCCCCAAGGCTGTCATGATTTCATACTCAACAATAGAAATATAACTTGTTTAAACAATTTTTTTTCATACAATTAAATATAACTATAAGGAATATATCAAACAGTAGTAGAAAGAGTGGAGTATTTAAAAAGTATACATTTAGATTAACACCTTATAAGGTAAGGAAGTTTAAGAGTCTGGGCAACTACATAATACAAACCACGGCACTTCAATTTTTACGGTTAGAGTACCATACTGTGTCTTAAGGAATTCCTTGTATGTATGGCTAGGCTTCGCAAATGAAGAACCAGGGAGGCCTAGCACCCTTGAGCCTGCGCAATGGATTTTTTTTTAGGTGAGACACAGCATGCGCAGAGCTGGACCCACCCTTTAGTCCTAAGGTTCATCTGCCAGGGCCTTGCAAGCTTGGACGCTGGCAGTGAAGGCCTTAGGACGTAGGTTTTATTAGAGTGTCCTTCTCTTAGATGGAAGGCCTTACAGGGCTAAATGAGCTCCATCTGCCCAGGTTTGGAATCAGAGTTGTCCTTCTCCTAGGATGACTGCCAGAAGGCTAATGAGCACATCCTACCCATACAAGGATTATAGGAACATGGTTGTCACTCCCCACACTTTACTGTGGGCAATGTGTTTAACTCTCCCTCTGCTGTTGGCACAGTTATCGCACCAGGACCACAGAAGACCCCAAGTGATTTTCAGACTGTGCCTCAGGAATTCCATGTATCTGTAACAAAAGTGGTTAAAAATTAGTTTTATCATCTTGGATTTTAACATTTTATGTCTTCTTTCTAATTGAAAAACGTTTCTTAACTGAAAAATTCATCCTGAAATAGAGGATATTGAGGAACCAAACTGAAATTAGAAGAACAGGACATCTGAACTCTCTCAGTAACACCTGAAGAAACTTGTTCCATGGGAATATATACATAAGGAAATAGAAATCTCCATATGTAGAATGGATACTTTAGATGTGTAAATACAACTTCAGACACAGCTAACAATTTTGCAAACACATTTTATATGCCCCCCATGCAAATACTGTTTTCTCTGCAGGCAGTAAGTGAGATGCAAATGTTGTAGGCACTGTGTTTGAAAAAATTGCTGGTTTTATGCAGATCTGATGTCCATGAAATTAGATGTAGCTATATCTGAGCTAAATTCACATCTGACATATGAAGCACTTCTCCCTTTCCTGATTTTTGAGCTTTCAGTGACACCATTCACAAAGAAGCTAATTTAGAAATAAAGGTCCAAAAGACATAATTGCTATTTTCTGGAAATTGGAAAATCAAGTGTCATTTTGAGATGAAATAATTTTTATAGTTATTATTTTATAAGCTCCAGTACACAAATATTCCTTGAAAAGACCAATATACAGCTATTTGTTTTCCATATTACAGCTGCATCTAGAATTTCTATATTTAAGTTTTACACTTGTGCTATTAATCAACAATAACAATTCCTCCTACCAATGCAGAACAGGGGCCTGTTGAGCAAGAGATGCATTACAGCCTTTTGTTATAGAATTTTATAGATTACGCATATAATTTCATTTGGAGTGACATCTGTCAGCTATGTCTGACATAAATATTCTTTATTTAAATACAAGATTGTCCTAGTTTGAGTCCAACCAATGTATTCCGCATCATAGAGGTCATATTCCATCCTTAAACCTCGGATAGCAAGCTTGGGCCTTAGGGTCTCTTACAGAAGACCTAAAACCCAAGCAAAACAGGTGCATGATTAACCTATTTAACACCTAATTAACAACCAGTACAAATATGGATAGGTTTGGGCCTTCACCCTCCCTGAAGGTTGAGCACCTGAGTCTCATGAAGATCAGCAGTCCAGCTCTGTTCCTATAGGATTCTCCCTGTTCTGCATTCTGTCTCAATCCAAGAGTTCCTGAGTGGAGTTGGGGTTGGTTCTGGTATTGGTTTTGTGTGTGAGAGAGAGAGAGAGAGAGAGAGAAAGAGAGAGAGATTAGTTCAAGTTTCATTCCCAATCCCCAAGTCTCTCTGTCTGTCTGCTAATTTCCCCTTTTAATTCCTGGTGGGGGATAGCAGGGGATACCAGAGAATATCTGTCACTGGGTTGGTGGTTGGCCCAGCCCTAACCCTTGACATCACCATACTACACATTGACTCTAGGGCAGGCACAAACAGACTTTTCAGATGATATAGCCTGACACCATCCACACAGCAACCATCCTAGAATCATTTTACCAGGGATTTTAAAAAAAGATGTATTCTCAAATGCACTTAGAACTGCTCTCCCCCAAAACAAATCTCCTGATGCAGTGCCACTGCCACATGACCCTCTCCTGCAGGAAATTCCTGTCATGGCTGTGCTCCTAGTCCCCGTATATCCATACGCGTGCTGCTGCCAGATCAGAAAAGCCTGCCTCATAAAGAGAATCTTACAAGTATTTACACTGCTGTTCTATATTTAGGTCTATCCCTACTATGACAACAAGAAGGCTGTGTTAAAATAATTTTATTTAGGGATCTGTGGGGGGGGAAAGTCAACAGCAGTAAGTAGAAACCCATAGAGACATGTTATTTGAAATTACATTTATAATACTGACATGTGGCAGTGCAAAAATCAGAAGTTGTTAGAGACTACTGCCGAAACTGCAATTTCTTAAACAGAAAACCAGCAGGGTATGAATGATACAAAGCTGTTAGCCTAGAGCTAGCTTCCCTTTCACTGACACTGGGCATAAACCCAGTACAATTCCACAGTGGTGTTAACTGGAAGGAGATTTTGCCTTCTAAAATGCAAGATAGGAAACTGTGTTTCAGCAGATTAAAAAAAATGAGGTTGGCTGTGCAAGTGTGAGTAGGAGCTTGTTTTAGTGGCCCAAGGAAGAATTCACTTAATACTTTTGGGTAATGCAAAGCTTCGGAAACCTGAATGTTTAGATGCTTTCTGAGAACTCTGGAGAGACATACAAGTGCCAACGTGCTGCTATTTGTCAGCAGGGGGAAGGAAAAAACCAGGTATCTAGATGTTATATTGCCTAGAAATCTTGGTCACACTGTCTTCTTCATTGTGGAGGTACTTATGTGTGACATGAAGCTGATGTGCCAAATAAACCCAAGTAAACTAGCAAAATTAATAATGACAAAGAGAAGGTTGGGGGTGTGAGAGCTTGCAAGATTGAGTAACAGAAAAAACCCCTCAATTTCAGGAATGCACCAAGTAAATACCTTTTTAGTAGCAATGGAGTTGCAACCCCTAGAAAACAGGATCTATAGACTCTAGGGTTCGTTTTGTTTTTAATTTTATTACTAGAAATCTGTGTCTTCACAGTAATATGGAAAGAGCTGGGTTTTATTTTAAGCTGATTTCTCTCAGAAAACCAATCCCAGTAAGCAGCCAGGCCCGAGGGCGCTGAACTGGTGGGTCTCCTCAGACCCTGCGGGCTCCTGCCCCGAGGCCCTGGCACAAGGTGGCCTGGCCTGGCCTAACCGGACCCCACAGCTACCCTCACCGAGCCCTCAACACCTCCCTCCCACCCAGAAACCTCAAAGCTCAACACCTGCCACCCACTCCCCAAACCATCTGTCTCTTTCTTCTATCCCTTTGTCTCCTCAGGAGGGTGAGGGAGGTACATCCCACACTCCCTCCCGCCCACTCTCCGCGCACGCGTGTCTAGGGCTGGGCTGCTTGTGGTGCGCAGGCGCGGTGCTGCGCGGTGAGGCCAGGCAGGGCCCGGCCAGGCCCGTCGGGAGGTGGGGTGAGAGCGCGGGGTGGTGGGAGCCCTTCCCCTGGCGGCCGCCAAGGGAGGTGGGCGAGGTCGAGTGGAGGCAGCCGTGCCGGCGGAGGCCCTGCGGGAGCTTGCCCCTGCCCNGGAGCTAGGCACGGGGCCTGCTTCTCCGCCTGCCACAGTGGCCGGCCCGGGACAGGGACTGGAGGCGGCCCGAGCGACGGATCCCGGCACCACCATTACCGCCGCCTTTCCTCCTCTACCGCCGGCGCCGCCTCCCGCCTTGGCCGGGGGCCTGGGGACCGTGGATGAAGGCGACTCGCTGGATGGGCCAGAGTACGAAGAGGAGGAGGTGGCCATCCCGCTCAACGCACCCCCCACCAACCAGTGAGTAGCCGCCGCGGCCACGCCCGGCCTCTCCCCTTACTTCTACCTCTTCCCAAACACTCTGTTCCCCGCCGGCCTCCGAGGAGCGAGGACGGCGGCACCGGGCCCCGACTTCAGCCCGGCGGAAAGTGTGTGTAAAACTCTTGTAGAAGTCCCACAGAAGTTTGGCGCTACCCCCTCCTCCACTAGCCCTCCTTTCTTCTCCTCCTCCTTCTCTCCCGGTTCCGCTCCAGCAGGAAGGCTGCTCCCGCCGGGAGAGTGCCTGGGAACGGGAGAGTCTGGCTGCGGGCAGACCAGGGCATCCCTCCTCCGCCTGCCTGTCTCGCAGCCAGGCCTTGTGTGGCGAAGGGTGAGCAGCGACTGTAGAGACGGGAAGCTCCCCTTCACCTGTGGGTGGTATTCCGGTGATAACTGGGGCCAGCTCCTGGGAAAAGGGTGCTTTTTGAAGAGTTTTTTTGGAGGTTTTCCTAGTGGTACTGCAGGCTGCCAGAAAGACTGAGCTATTCGGTTTGTGGTTTAACTACCTTTTGGGGAGACTTTTCCCATCTCCAGTAGTCTTTCTCACGTGAGCTATAAACTTCATTCATTTAAATTGGAAGAGCCATAAACTTTGTTTAGATAACAAAAAGTGCTGTCCCATGGCATAAAATAACTCATATACCCAGTCATTTTGCATTGTTTTGCTTTCTGCTGAAAAAAAAAGCAGTATTTAGCTTTTGCATTTCATACACAAACATAGAGAAGCTAAATTCTGCTTTATAGTGTATACATAGTGTATGAAATGGGAAAACAAAATACTACTTAAAGTGATGCACATGTATTTGGTCGTTTTCAGACAGCCTTGAAACTGGATTTAGAATGAATTAAAATGAATTCTGTATTTTGAAGTATTAGCTGTTAGAGAAGCTGGTTTTATAAATGGTATTTACCTGCTTTGCTGCTCGACCAATTTAAAGTTGTTTTTAATTGATTTATGCCTGGAGAGAGGAGGCAGTTGAAAAAGAAGGAACTGTAAAGCTGCAGTTTAGGTTTTATTCTGCTTACCTATCCATTAGGTTAATCAGCATCCTTACAGTGCTGATAAGAGAATCTTGCACTAGAGGCAGACCAGTTCTGTGTTTATACTGTGGGTAATACAAGATCAGGTAATGTTATGTAAAGCTAATGTGATTAGTTAAATACTCTAAACACAACCTTTGGATTTAACCGTGGACTTGTAAGGAGTGTGTTAAAATCAGAAAATAGCCCTCAAACAGGTACCTTATTCTCCCCCAAAATGAATTTGCTTCAAGGGCTTAAATTGCTTTCATCAGTACCTAGAAATAAGTTCCTGAAGTTACAAAGAGTATAGTTGATAATTTAGGGGTTTGAGGTACAGAGTGGCAGATGTATTCAAGATATAGGTCAGAATGTTAATCTGAAAACCCATCTGAATGTGGGTTCTTTTCTATGTTCTCTCAAAACTCCGCTGTCAGAGAGTTAACTTCTGCACTATGTAGCATGCTTCCAAGATTTCGGGAACTGTTGCAGTTGTAAGGGGAACATAAGGCCTTGTTTTGTGAAGACACTGTATAGTCTTTAACTTGTAGAATTCCTGAAGGAGTTAAATATAGGTTTGGGCAGGGAAAAGGAGGAACATAGAAGCACATGCAGGCGAAATAACTTCTTCAGTGTTGCATGCCAAGCTGGTGAGATCCAGAATTCTGCTCCTCTTATTTTCTTTCTGAAAGATCAGACTACTAGTTGTTAGAGTTGGCAAAGTTGACCAGAGAAGTGAGGAAAATGCTCAAAAGCAAGCTTAACTGAAATAATCTTTTAGAAAGTGGTGTCGTTATTTATGAGTAGTAATCTGTTTGATTCTAAATATTTACAGTATTCAGAACTTTGAGTAGATTTTGCAGTAGGAGTATTGTCTTCTGAGTCATGTGCAAGCATGATGGTAACTTTCATGAAGGAGGATGTTAGATTTCTGACAAGGTGTAAAGGTCCTCATTTTGTATTGGTTGACAGAGCTGCTTACCTTGTATCCAGATAGAGGGGAGATTAAAGATTTTGCAGAACCAGAGCAGAGCTCTGTGGTTAATGTTCTTCTCTAGAAGATTCTTTAACACAGAAACATCCAAGAAATAAATCTAAAAATTGATTCAGAAGTTCTTACCTCTAGGTGCTTAACTTTAGTTTTATCCTTGATGTGTAACTTTTACAGAAAAACACATTAAATTGGTTGATTAAAATAATTCTAAGCCTTCTTTTCCTTTCATCTTTTATTTTATACAGCATCAGTTTTTATCATTCTCAATTAAATCATTTAAATTGGACAGATGTCCATAGTATTTTCTATCCTTTCAGTCCTGCTGTTTTGTTTTGGAAGTGCCCAAAGCACTTCCTCAGGCTACCCAGGGAGGTGGTGGAGTCTCCATCTCTGGAGAGATTCCAAACCTGACCGGACACACTCTCCTGTGCAACCTGCTCTAGGCTGTCCTGCTCTTGCAGGGGGGTTGGACTAGATGATCTCCATAGGTCCGTTCCAACCCCTGACATTCTCTGATTCTGCTCTTTCTTTGTAATCATACTATGTCCTTCTTAAGCCTGTAAGAGTAATAATTGATCATATAATTTAAACCTGGATTAATTTTCTCCAGTTGACTGTGAATAAAGAAGTACTGTTCCATTTGTTTAAATGTGACTGCCAGCTCCACCCTTTCCCACTTCCTCATAATTCATTAATTTTTTTTAATAGGAGACATGCAGGGTTGGCCTAATAGATAATTCCATGATTTTGTCAAATAGTTTAGTGTCTGTCTTAATTGCTTACTAGATATTAGGTGTATATCAGAAAATGGAGAATGCTCTTCACTCCTGGCCTAGATTAATGTTATATAAAGTTAACTTTTGTGTGAGAATGAGTAACAGGAGCCACTCACTAGGCTTCTTTGCCTTCCCCTGGACATGCATTGCATTTCAGGATTTACTGTGTGGTTGGTTACTAGCTCTGAGTTCGTACTCCAATCTTAGGTCAGACTTCTGAGTTTAAAACGAAGCTTTCTGCATAAATTGAGATAAAGCTTTATTACTTTTTCATCTTGTATAATAAAAAGGAAACCAAACACACACACACAAAATCTGAGTTTCCAGTTTGCAAGAGTTAGGGTGTAAAAGTATTACAGACCAAAGATTTTTTTTTAAACTAAGTTTATATGTGGTATAGTTGGTGTTCTGGCTTTCACAGTAACTAACCTAAAGAGATGGGAAGTGAAGCAGATAAAGCAGATGCAAGTCCTGCACTTCCCATCAGGATACTGTAAATATAGTTTGTTCAGGGTAGTCAGGATGTGTTTGTCTTTGCTAGCAAGCACCTTGATTTCCTCTTCTGTTTCCCATACACCTAAGGAAAAGGGGAACATTTCTTCTTTCAGAGTGTTTTCTTCAGTTGTCTAGCACTGGGAGGACATTGTTAGCATGTCACAGGTTCTCTTTATTCACAAACTGAAAATCCCCAAGTGGGGTTGATTTGCTTTTTTTGTTTTGTTTTTTTTTTTGAGTGAAACTGACTTAAGACTTCTGTGCTCAGTGTGTGTAGTGTATGCTTGGACTTAATGATCTTAGAGGTCTCTTCCAGCCTTAATGTTTCTGTGATTTTTTCCGGAGCAATAGCATTAATCTACAAAAGAAACTCTCTAGGTGGGAGGCACAGGGTGCTAAGGGACCAAAGTGAGCAACTCTCTTTGTTTTGGTCATTTTTTTTGGTCCTTTCTACCCTATTTTCAAAGCTTTCTGACAGGCTGAGTAGTGTAAGGAAATGCCTTTGGATTTAACGAATGAATGCACTTTAGTTGACTTGTAAAGCAGTGAGATGTGGGGTAGTTCAGTTATGTGTGTGATTAAAACCCTTGGTTGATGAAATTATTTGAGGTCCCAGTGTTGCATTAAGGTGACAGTTCCAGCAAAACTGACATTTTTGTGCAGTGTTATTTGAGCAGCTGTTATCAGTTTGAAATGAAAATGGGTTGAAGACATACAAAATGAAATAGGGCTATCAGAAGGCCCTCTGGTTGAAACAGAACTTACCCAAAGCAGGTGTGTTCTTCCCTTCATTCTTGGTGACTGTTGAGGCCACATAAAAGTGAGAAAAAGAACTGAAGATAGATTGGAAGAGAAATAGTAAATAAGCATGGACTGCATGAAGGTAGAACTCTACCTGAATGTAGTGTGAATTTCTGGTTTCTTTGCATGATTGTCAAAACTGGTAAGTTCAAAATTCTGGAGCATTTGCTTGTTTCAGTAACTCATGAAAAGTTGTTTGTTTGCTTTGTTTGGTTGTTTTTGTCTGAATAATGACTCAATGCCCTTTTCCATGCCAATAAATTAATCTGTTGCACTGAAAACTGAGAGGAACTAATACTGACTTCAATTGGATATTCTATATATAGAAAATGAAATGTGATACAACTTTATTTACTGTATAAAGTTCCTTTTCTGTTTAGCAGTTAATGTGGTTAGCAGGTAAACTCTTTATTTTTTTAGATAATGGATTTATTGTGTTATAAATGACTTAATTCCTGCTCTCTATGGAAGGGAAACACCTTATTTTTATAAAGTTCATGGGTAGTGTACTGATTAGGCCACTTAGAAAAGAAATCTGAATGTAAATCTGTTTTTAATTCTAGCTAAATGTCTGGTTAGAAGTGCTTCCTTAAATAAATGGTTAAAAGCAGCAGGGCAAAATTGTACCTAACAATATATAGGAAGTGAAGCAGTAAGGAAACTGAGTATACTACATATATAAGTGAAAGCCTCAAATGAAGAAAACCAGAAGTAGAACAGCATTTGGTGCTAGAACGAGTTCGAGGAGGATTTTTCAGTAGCTTAGTTATTTCTAGTTAACATCAGATGATGTCATTTTGTTTAAACAGTGAATAGAGTCTCTTGACCTGCACTTTCAGTTTTTGGTATGTGTGCTATATTAACTCCCAGAACTTCAGTGTGGGACTTAAGCACTTGATCAGCCAGCCTGCCCCACTGAGAAGCATCAGATTGTGCCATGTTTCTTCACCTTTTCTTGTCCTGCTATTTTGTGGCTGGGGAGTGGGAAGGAACACAAATGCATCAATGGCGGCATGGGTCTTTTCATTGTGGGTCTGTTGATGCAGCCATAAATTCACAGGACTCCTGTAGTGGTTTAACAGTTTCTCCTGTATCTTTCTTTCTCCCATAACAAAACAGAAAGAAATTCTGGTATTTGTCTCAGTTAGGCATAGTAGGAGGGAGGAGATGGGATGAGCTTCGATAAGGTAAAGTGCCATGTCCTCCGCTTGGGTCAGAACAGCCCCATGCAAGGCTCCAGGCTTGGGGCAGAGTGGTTGGATTGGTGCCTGGCAGAGAACGACCTGGGGGTGCTGGTTCATAGTTGACTGAGCAGGAGCCAGCAGTGTGCTCAGGTGGCCAAGAAGGCCAAGAGCATCCTGCCTTGGATCAGCAATAGTATTAGCAGGAGGAGGAGGAAAGTGATCATCCTTCTGTCCTCAGCACTGGGGAGGTCAGACCTAGAGTCCTGGGTTCAGTGTTGGGCCCCTCATGCCAAGAAGGACCCAGAGGCATTGGAGTGTGTCCAGAGAAAGGCAAGGAGGCTGGGGAGGGCTCTGGAGAATAAGTGTGTTGAGGAGCAGCTGAGGGCACTGGGGTTGGTTAGTGTGGAGAAGAGGCTAAGGACCGATATTTTCTCTCCAGCTCCCCAAAAAGACATTGGAATGAGGTGGGAGTAAGTATCTTCTCCTGCATTACCAGTGAGAGGACAAGAGGAAATGGCCTTAAGCTGTACCAGGGGAGGTTTAGATTGGATGTCAGGAGGAATTTCTGCCCTGGAAGGGTTCTTAGGCATTGGCCCAGGCTGCCCAGGGAGGTGGTGGAGTTACCATCCCTGGAGGTGTTCATAAAACATCTAGATGTGGTCCTTAAGGCCATGGTTTAGTGCCCTGTGGGTGCTAGGTAGATGGTTGGACTTGCTAATCTTAGTGGTCTCTTCCAACCTTAATAATTCTGTGATTCTGTGAGATGGCATTGTGTTTCAAGATTGTCTTCGTGGTGTGGTAGAAGTATTGCAGTGAAGGGATTATGCATTCGTCTGTGTCCATCCAGAGTGTGGTCAGTAGCAATACAATGTTACCAGTGCTGTAACAGTTTTATATACTTAGTTCTTTTTTATATACTTTTATATACTATATAAAGACTTAAGGCAGACTTTAGTATTTTTTATTTTTATGTGAAATATCTGCTCTGTGACTCTGGAGCAGAAAAAAAACCCCTTTCTATTCTTACATGAGTCTGCCTTTCAGCTATGAGTAGCAGTCAGCATGGATTTATGAGGGGAAGTCATGCTTATCCAACCAGCTTTCTACAATGAGATCATTGACATGGAGAGGAAGGGGGAAAGTTTACCTCAACTTCAGTAAAGCATTTGACACCATCTCCTAAGCCAAGATGACAATGTACAGGTTGACTATAGGGACAGTGAGGTAGATTGAGAACGATCTGAATGGCCAGTCCCAGAAGGTGTTATTAGCAGCACAAAGTCCAGGTGGAGGCGAGTTCCTGGTGGTGTTCCCCAGGGTGTACCCAGGGGCCAGTACTGTTTAACATCTTGATTAATGACCTGGATGTTGTGACAGAGTGCACCTTACGGAGTTTTCAGACAATGCAGAGCTGAGAGGAGTGGCTGAAACACCAGGTGGGTGTGCTGCCATCCAGAGTGACCTGGGCAGGCTGGAGAAATATGCTGGGAGGGATTTTGTGAAGTTCAGCAGAGCAAATACAGGGTTCTGGCACTTGGAAGGAATAAACTCAAGCACATGTTGGAGGCTGACCAGCTGGAAAGCAGCTCTGCAGAGAAGGTCAGACTGAGCCAGCAATACACCCTCATGGCAAAGAAGGCTAACAGTATCTTTGGCTGCACTGGCAATTCTCCTCTACTCAGCACTGGTGGGACACATCTGGGGTGCTGGGTCCAGTGCTGGGCTCATCAGTATGAGAAACACATGGACTTAACTGAAGTAGGCCCAGCACAGGGCCACAGAGGTGATCAGAGAATCACACAGAATCATGAAGGTTGGAAGCGCCTTGTAAGATCAGCAAGTCCAACCATCTATGTATCCGCTCCCATACCACTAAACCATAGCCCTAAGGACCACATCTAGATGTTTGTTAAAGCTCTCCTCCACCTTTTTGGGCAGCCTGGGCCAATGCCTAACAACCCTTGGAGGGGAGAAATTCCTCCTGACATCCAATCTAAGCCTCCCCTCCTGTAACCTGAGGGCGTTTCCTCTTGCCCTCTCACTGGTAACCCTGGAGAAGAGATTTAGCCCCATCTCACTCCAACCTCTTTTCAGGGAGCTGGAGAGAGAGAGAGAGAAGGTATCTGCTGAGCCTCCTCTTCTCCACACTAACCAGCCCCAGTTCCCTCATCTGCTCCTCATCACACTTATTCTCCAGACACCCACTCCCAGCCTCCTTGCCCTTCTCTGGACACACTCCAATGCTTCTGTGTCATTCTTGGCATGAGGGGCCCAACACTGAACCCAGGACTCTAGGGGTGGCCTCCCCAGTGCTGAGGACAGGAGGATGATCGCTTCTCTGCTCCTACTGCTCACACCATTGCTGATTCAAACCCGGATGCTGTTGGCCTTGGCCACCTGGACACACTGCTGGCTCCTGCTCAGTTGACTCTGAACCAGCACTCCCAGGTCCTTCTCTGCCAGGCACCAATCCAACCACTCTGCCCTAAGCCTGGAGCCTTGCATGGTGGTGTTGTGACCCAAGTGTAGGACTTGGCCCTTGGCCTTGTTGAAGCTTATCCCATTGGCCTCAGCCCATGGATCCAGCCTGTCCAGGTCCTTCTGCAGAGCCTCCCTACCCTCAAGTAGATCAACTCTCCCTCCTATCTTGGTGTCAGCTGCAAACTTACTGAGGGTGCACACAGTTAGTTTATGTCACCCTGTTGTATTTTTTGTGTATGGACTGTACTCTAGGTTTTATTCCCCGCTGTTTGGACATGTCATATTTCAGGTATTGTACCTATCTTTGGTTTCTAGTATGTAGCTGTCATTGTTTTCTCATCGTTGAAGCAGTTACCCATCCATGAGCATGATGCAGCTCTCTAGAGAGGCATTCGAGCTTGCAAGAGGAGGTGAGAGTGGAGCTGAAACCAAAAACCTGTGCTTGGTTAGAGAGGCTGAGGTATGAGGAAGAGGAGGAGGTAGGAGCCTCTGGTACATTTGGTGAAGTTAATGGCAGAGATGATGAACCACGTCGTGGAAATTCCTTCATTATTGCTAAAGAGTATCTGCGGATTTGTATAGCAGTATTAACATTGTTTCTGAAACAGAAGGTGGTGTGTTTTTGACCTGAGGGTAAAAGCAGGAGGCATGTAAAAATGGAATGTTTCTTGCAAATATCTTTAATGGTTTCCAGAATTCACTTCCTGAGCTGATCCTTGAGTATCACAGAATCCCAGACTGTTAGGGTTGGAAGGGGTCTCTGGAAATCATCTAGTCCAACCTCCCTGCAAGAGCAGAACAACCTAGAGCAGGTTGCACAGGATGGTATCCAGTTGGGTTTGGAATCTCACTAGAGATGGAGACTCCACCACCTCCCTAGGCAGCCTGCGCCAGTGCTCCACCAATCTCCAAGGAAAGAAGTTCCTCCTCGTGTACAGATGGAACTTTGTGGCTGCTAGTTTGTGCCCGTTGCCTCTAGT
>VWZO01007921.1:5870-28294 GCA_013396975.1 Bucco capensis
CCTGGTGCTCCCTCTGGGTCCTCTGCTCGCTGCCATTGAGCTCTGGGGAGTTGGAGATGTCCTTCAGGGCTGGGCTGGACCCCAGGAGCTGTGACTGTGGGGCAGAGAAGTAGGGGGTTGAGAAGGGCTGCAGAGCTCCTGTCTCCCACCCCTCAGCTCCATCCTCCTCCCCCTCGCAGGGGTGCAGCAGGATGCAGCCTTCTCACTGCTCAGAGCCCTCAGGACTCACCGGCAGCGAGTGGATCCTCCGGATAAGGAGCTTATTGCTGTGAGAGGCAAGGAAAGAAAGGGATGGAATGAGAGCTGGTAAACTGGAGGAGGTGGTGTCACCTCCACCCCCTCTGAGGTGGCATGCCCCCTCCCCCCCAGGGTCCCTGCAGTGGGGTGAGGACCCCCCCCGAGCTGTCACAGCTTCCCAAAGGAGCTCAAGGCAGCAGAGACTCCAGGCATTTAGGAACATTGAGGGAATGGATCCAGACCCTGGGAAGGGCATGGGGACAGGGACACAGGGCATGGGGACAGCCTGAGCACAGGGACAGCCTGGCTTTGGCTCTGGGGACAGCATGGGGACCGAGCCCCTTCACTCACTCTTTGAGCACCCTCCCAGACTCCAGCACTGCTCTTTCAAAGCTGCAGGGAGAGGAAAGCTGGAATTAGGGGAGGGGCCCTGGTTCCCACAAGAATTGGGGGCTGGTCCCCACGAGGAGCAGCACAGAAGCTCCAGGAATGGGCAGCCCCCCCCCCCCCCATCCCCATTTCAGTCCCTCCCTCAAGAGGGGAGAGCTGTTGAGCCTTCCAGCCCCACAAAGGGTTAAAGCTCCATCTGGCCACCACTGGTCTCAGCCTGGGGGACCCCAGTCCCAGACTGGGAGGGAAGGGGCACACTGAAGGTGGTCCTGAGGGACGCTGGGGTGGTCCAGGGCTCCCTGCTGGTGGTCCAGAACAATCCCATTGACCTCTCTCCGTGCCCAGACAAAGGGCTNCTCCACAAACTCTCTGGGCAGCCTGGGCCAGGGCTCTGCACATTTACAGCAAAGAAGTTTCTCCTCATGTTCAGGTCCCTAATCTGTCCTGGTCCCTGAGGTTATTCCTCTGCAGGTGTAAGACTCTGCAGTTGCCCTTGTTGAAATCCATGAAGTTCCTCTCCCTCAACTCTCAGCCTGTTCAGGTCACAACCCTCTGATCTTTGTCCTTCAGCCAGTTCTCAACCCACCTCACTNCCCACCCCCTAGCCCAGACAAGCACCCCCAGCCCCAGTGTCACCATCTGCCCCCAGTTACTCATTCACCAGCACATCTGCTGGGGCTGGGCTCTGCCAACGGCTGGGGACAGGGTGACAAAGCCACCGGCATGGTGGGGGTAGGAAAGGGGGAGTGGGGGGGGCAGGGCACAGCACCCCTCAGGGGTGCTCAGCATCCTTATTCTAGATGTCCCCTACCAGTGCAGAATGGTTTTNCAACTCACACTGCATTAAGCTTCCCTAGGAGAATGCAATGTGAGGATGATGTCCAAAGCCTTGCTCAAGCCCAGGCAGACACCATCCATTGCCCTCCCCTCACCCACTTGTCCACTCCCACCATCCCAGAGGCTATCAGACTGGTCCTCATTCCCACCAGGAACAACAGGCTGGACTGCAGCAAGGACACCTCACCCCATCACCCACTTGCTCCGTGGCTACTGTCTCGCTGGGGCTGCCAGCAAAGCTCTTCCTCCGCTTGCTGCTGACGGGGGTGTCCCTGTGCTGGAGAGGGTCAATGCGCTTCAGGATGGGCCTGATGATACTGCTGGGCATGGAGGGTGAGCGGAAGAGCTGTCGGCACCTGCCATGCTTCATGGGATGCTGTGAGGGGAGAGAGCCAGCATTGGTGCCCAGGGAGGGGTGTGCCATCTCCCTCCCCGGCTCCCACCAGCACCATGAGGGTGGGAGGACAATGGTCCATCTAAGCTGGATCTGCTTACCAGCCAAAGAGCCTCAGCCCTAAAACTCCCCCTTGGAGACCCCAAAGGGCTCCATCCACCACCCCCACCAAGCCAAGGACCCACATACCAGCTTGGCCTCCTCCTTCTTCACCAATGGAGCCGTCAGCAGGTTCTCCATCCCCTGTGGCACATCAGCATTGCTCTGCTGGGAGGACCATGAGGAGAGCAGGAAAAGGGTGAATGAACGCCACACCAGCTGCTTCCCACCCGCCCCGGGCAGGGAGAGAGCCCATGGCCATGGATCCATCCCACTCCTTACCTTCACCTCCTCCTCATCTAGGATTTCCATGAAGCCGTCATCTTCCTCCTCAGACATGGAGAAGGACAAGCAGCACTGGCGCAGGACGATAGGGCTCTCATTCTCCTTCTCGGGGCTGTCAAACTGGGGATGACACGACCCATGGATTCAGAAGCAGGGCCAGCCCCACACCAGCCCAAATTTCCCTTCACCTCCCACATCCACTCATCTCTAGGGCAAAGGTGGAGGAGGTCAGAGCAGCAGATCCTGGTTCAGCAGCCCCTGGGGTTGGATCCCTCCCCAGCTCCAGAGCTCCTCTCCAGAGCCCCTCACCAGCAGGTCAGGTGCAGAGCCAAGTCTCTGGGTGAAGGTTTCCCTCCCTGGGGTCCCACGGCCAGGGAGTAACCAGCCACACTGGCCTGGCCTCTGTGGCTTCTTGAAGACAAGACCATCNCTCTGCTGGGAGGACCATGAGGAGAGCGGGAAAAGGGTGAATGAATGCCACACCAGCTGTTTCCCACCCGCCCCAGGCAGGGAGAGAGCCCATGGCCATGGATCCATCCCACTCCTTACCTTCACCTCCTCCTCATCTAGGATTTCCATGAAGCCGTCATCTTCCTCCTCAGACATGGAGAAGGACAAGCAGCACTGGCGCAGGACGATAGGGCTCTCATTCTCCTTCTCGGGGCTGTCAAACTGGGGATGACACGACCCATGGATTCAGAAGCAGGGCCAGCCCCACACCAGCCCAAATTTCCCTTCACCTCCCACATCCACTCATCTCTAGGGCAAAGGTGGAGGAGGTCAGAGCAGCAGATCCTGGTTCAGCAGCCCCTGGGGTTGGATCCCTCCCCAGCTCCAGAGCTCCTCTCCAGAGCCCCTCACCAGCAGGTCAGGTGCAGAGCCAAGTCTCTGGGTGAAGGTTTCCCTCCCTGGGGTCCCACGGCCAGGGAGTAACCAGCCACACTGGCCTGGCCTCTGTGGCTTCTTGAAGACAAGACCATCCTACAAGTGGGGTGGAGGTACAGAGTTAGCATCCCCCTGCTCCTCCCATGCCCAACCTCTCTGTGCCCCTCACCATGTCCTGGTGCTCCCTCTGGGTCCTCTGCTCGCTGCCATTGAGCTCTGGGGAGTTGGAGATGTCCTTCAGGGCTGGGCTGGACCCCAGGAGCTGTGACTGTGGGGCAGAGAAGTAGGGGGTTGAGAAGGGCTGCAGAGCTCCTGTCTCCCACCCCTCAGCTCCATCCTCCTCCCCCTCGCAGGGGTGCAGCAGGATGCAGCCTTCTCACTGCTCAGAGCCCTCAGGACTCACCGGCAGCGAGTGGATCCTCCGGATAAGGAGCTTATTGCTGTGAGAGGCAAGGAAAGAAAGGGATGGAATGAGAGCTGGTAAACTGGAGGAGGTGGTGTCACCTCCACCCCCTCTGAGGTGGCATGCCCCCTCCCCCCCAGGGTCCCTGCAGTGGGGTGAGGACCCCCCCCGAGCTGTCACAGCTTCCCAAAGGAGCTCAAGGCAGCAGAGACTCCAGGCATTTAGGAACATTGAGGGAATGGATCCAGACCCTGGGAAGGGCATGGGGACAGGGACACAGGGCATGGGGACAGCCTGAGCACAGGGACAGCCTGGCTTTGGCTCTGGGGACAGCATGGGGACCGAGCCCCTTCACTCACTCTTTGAGCACCCTCCCAGACTCCAGCACTGCTCTTTCAAAGCTGCAGGGAGAGGAAAGCTGGAATTAGGGGAGGGGCCCTGGTTCCCACAAGAATTGGGGGCTGGTCCCCACGAGGAGCAGCACAGAAGCTCCAGGAATGGGCAGCCCCCCCCCCCCCCCCCCCCCNGGGCTCTGCCAACGGCTGGGGACAGGGTGACAAAGCCACCGGCATGGTGGGGGTAGGAAAGGGGGGGTGGGGGGGTGCAGGGCACAGCACCCCTCAGGGGTGCTCAGCATCCTTATTCTAGATGTCCCCTACCAGTGCAGAATGGTTTCTCCCCCAAAAGTAGATTTTGAGGAGAGGGGATACAACCCCCCCCGAGGAAGGCTGGCACAAGGCACTGTGGGCAGTGGGACACAGGACAATGAACATGGGACACTCACACTTCCTCCAGTGCCGTGGGGTCCTCCTGCATGGGGGAGTCCAGCCCCACTCCTGCAGGAACAAAGGGGCAGGGGTAGCATCGTGAGAGGGGTCTTGGGGACCCACTGGGGACACCCAACCTGGTCCTGCCTCCACGACCCACTCCAGCACCTCTCCTGAGGGGTCCTCTGCAGGATGTGCTCCCCACTATCCCAGCTAGGACCACTGGGTGCTCCTGGGGGCCCTCACCCAACCTTACAGTGTGATCCTGGGAGCACCCAGGATGTCCCATGTCACCCTAAGCAATGACTCCCCTTTGGGTCCCTCAAAGGGAATGGGGCTACAGTCGGAAGTGCTGGGGAGGAAGTCCCAGTCTGGAGTCCCGGTTTGAAGGAAGTCCCAGACTGGAGGTCACCCAGTTGGAGCTCCCAGTTTGAAGGCAGTCCCAGCTGGATGTGTGCTCATACTCAGCTCCCACTGTGACTCAACCGGAGCAGTTTCCAGCTCCCATCAGCACCCCAAGATCCCACAACTCCCCCAGACCCATCCAGATCCAGACCACCCCCCCGACCCTTCCCCAGTCCCGGTGGGTTGTCGGTAGTGGAGGCAGCATAGTGCCCCCCCCCCGCCGCACCCATCACTCACCAGCATCCGAGGACTCGGAGGAGACTGAGTCCCGCGGGGAATCCGTGGCCACAGACTCGCTAGCCGCACTAGCTCGGCAGCCCTGCAGGGGCAGCACGTCTGCACGCCGCTTCGGCGTGTCCCTGGGGTTACAAGCAGGGCAGAGATGGGGGGCTGTTAGCCCATGGGCTAGTAGCCAACCCCCACCCCCCCCGAGCCCTTGTTTTGGGCTAGCAGCACCCACAGTTGAGTAGCCACGACCCCTCCTCCCCATCAACTCACCTGTCCAACTGCACCAGCTTATCCATGTCCAGAGCCAACGTGGAGACTGGTGAGACCGCTATCAGCGGCATCGTGGCTATCGGCGACATGGCTATCGGCGACATGGCTATCGGCGACATGGTTATCGGCATGTCCGCTAGCCTGTGGCTACCGATCCCTCCTCCCCTCGGTCGCTGTGCTGCCATCTCGGCTCAGCTACTGACACCGCAATGAATCCAGAGAGAGGAGCAGAGCACGTGACGAGTAACGGTAACGGTAACGGTAACGGTATCAGCGTTCCATGCACGCGCCCGGGCGTTGGAGGAACAGCCAGAACTGCCGGACGTTGGAGGAACAGCCACGAGCGTGTACCGGCAGCAGCCTATTCGAAAAATANGGTTATCGGCATGTCCGCTAGCCTGTGGCTACCGATCCCTCCTCCCCTCGGTCGCTGTGCTGCCATCTCGGCTCAGCTACTGACACCGCAATGAATCCAGAGAGAGGAGCAGAGCACGTGACGAGTAACGGTAACGGTAACGGTAACGGTATCAGCGTTCCATGCACGCGCCCGGGCGTTGGAGGAACAGCCAGAACTGCCGGACGTTGGAGGAACAGCCACGAGCGTGTACCGGCAGCAGCCTATTCGAAAAATAACAGGGGGGAGGGGAAAGGGGCGGGCATGGGGCGGAGAGAGGGGTGGAAGGCAGGGATAAGGTGTTATACGCATGGCGTTGGTGGGGACACGGCTGTGGGGGTCACATACATGGCTTTGGGGGGGGTATAGGGGAAGATGGCCCAAAGTGGGTGGCAAGACACTGGGTGGGGCTAGAGCAGGGGTAGAGGGGACATTGACGTGCGGAACAAACCCCAAAACAGCAGCACTTCCGCTTTGCTCGTCTCTGGCTGCAGCCCTCGCGGGATGACAGAAAGGCAGATCAGAGCTCTGCTCTCACTTCATCCTATTGCATGTCTCATTCACACACTTCCACTCATCGTTTCCCGGTATTTTATCCACAATAGCCACCATAATCTACAAAACACTGACACACAGCCCAACAATATTTATACGTAGGTTGACCACCACTCTCTCCAGAGCTCTAAAAAGTGTCATATATCAGATATTAAATTACCCACGGTACTGAACCCTTACAGCAGATGAAAACTTATGATTGCAGTCCTCACCACTGCTGCTCTGGTCACCCCACCTAGGACAAAAGAGTTAATTATCAAAAGCTAGGGGTGAGACACACCAATCTTTCCAAACCTTTGGGGACTCAAACCCCATCTCATCCCATCTGGAATACTGTGTCTCATTCTGGGCCCCTCAGCTCCAGAAGGATAGGGAGCTGCTGGAGAGAGTCCAGCACAGGGCCAGCAAGAGCATGAAAGGAGTGGAGCATCTGCCCTCTGAGGACAGGTTGAGAGAGCTGGATCTCTTCAGCCTGGACAAGAGGAGACTGAGAGGAGACCTCAGGAATGGTTAGAAATATGTTAAGGGTGAGTGTCAGGAGGAGAGAGCCAGGCTCTGCTCAATGGCATCCAGTACTAGGACAAGAGGGAATGGGAGCAAGTTGGACCACAGGAGGTTTAGTATTAACACGAGGAGAAACTTGTTTGCAGTGAGGGTGCCAGAGCACTGGACCAGGCTGCCCAGGAGGCTGTGGAGTCTCCTTCTCTGGAGACATTGCAGAGCTGCCTGGACACATTGCTGTGTGAGCTGGTCTAGGTGATCCTGCTCTGGCAGTGGGGTTGGACTAGATGATCTTTCTAGGGCCCTTCCAACCCCTGTCATACTGTGATACTGTGACCCCTCACCCACATACTCTCTTGTTCCCTTTTGTATCGTATACGTTCTCCCATATAGGATTTCAAATGAGCTCAAGCCTTCTTTTGCCCGTGGCTTTATTTGAACCCTCACTAAGGCCAGAGGCAAAGATTGTGGCCAGCTCAACCCTGCTTCCTGATCCAACTTGACAATCTGTAACTGAATTAGGTGATTCATCTCCTCCACTTGATCACTGGCATGTGGTCTGTATGAAGTATGTAGCCCAAAAGTCTACTAACTAGCTGAACTACTTTAACTATGAAATGTGGACCCCTGTACTCCAAATCTAGGTACTATTTCTTGTAGTAAAGCTTTAGTCACTTGTCTTGCTTTGTTAGTATGACAGGGAAAAGCTTCTGGCCAACCTGAAAAGGTGTTTGTTAATACCAAAAGGTGTCTGTACCCTCCTTTTCTTGGCAGTTCAGAAAAGTCTATCCTGTTCCTTTCTGATGTGTGCCTTAGAATGCATGATAGCCACTTTTCCTGGTAATTGGATGGTATCTAAAAGCTTTAAGATTTTCTTCACTGTGTTTGTTTTCCCTGGGTGGAAAGTAGTCCTCGTTGCTTCCAAATTGTCCCATGGGCATGAACCACCCCAAATGCATATTTAGAATCAGTCCAAATATTGATCTTCTTCCCAGCAGCCAACTCCAGTGCCTGGGTCAGGGCTATTATTTCTGCCTTTTGCACAGATATCCCTGGAGGAAGTGCTTTGGATTTGATTACCTGGTCAGTAGTGGTAACTGCATAACCAGCCTTTTGCACTCCTTGTTGCACAAAGCTGCTTCCATCCATGTACCAGGTGTCATTCACATCCCTCAATGGCTCCTCCTTCAGATCAAACCAACTGAGTACACTGACTTGCTTGTTTCCTAGCAGTCATGGGTCATCAGTTCCTTTGTAATCTTGGTCTCACTAAGACAATGTTAGTTACCACAATCTCAACATCATCCTGCTCCACCAAAAGGACTTGATACTTCAAAAACCTCTGGGGTGACAGCTAGTGACCTCCCTTAGCCTCCAGCACTGCTGAAACTCTGTGTGACACCAGCACAGTGAACTTCTGTCCCAATGGAAATTTATGGGACTCCTGAATATTTAATACAAGTGCAGCTACTGCTCTCAGGCAACTGGGCCAACCTGCGCTTACTTTTGGGGAAGTAAGCCACTGGTCTTTGGTAGGGGCCAATGTTTTGGGCCAAGACCCACACTGCTATGCCTTGTTTTTAACAGGAAGGGCTTAAGTCTGGCAGCCCTAAAGCAGGAGCCTTCATTCTTGTTTTAAGCATTTAAAGGCTTTTTCAGCCTCCCTGCTGTCTTTAAAGGTTCATAAAAGGGTTTCATCAGCAGTCCATAGTTGTGTATCTGCACAAGTCCCCCAACCAGTGCCCAAGCCATGTGCCACCATGTGCCACCATGTGCCACGGGGGGGGGAGAATCCCAAACCTGCTGCTCCGTGTGTCCCCCTCCCACACACATACCCACTGGGGACTCTCCAGCCCTGCAAGGGGGGGGTCTCTGCTGGACAGCCAGAGCAAGACCACACTGGGTGGTGGCAACCTGGGTGGCCCCTGGTGGCCTGTTACCTATTGTCCCCATCCCCAGACCCATTCTTCCCTTTCAGAAGGGACAAGAAAGGAGGGGGAGGGGGTGACACCCCCATCCCAAACTGAGGAAGGGGTCCCTGGCCACCCCCCAGCACTCCTGGGGGGCTACAGGATGTGGCCCAAGGGCTGGGGGCTGTGGTGGTCAGCTCTGGTGGCTGCCCCCATCCCACGCTGGGGATCTCAGGGAGGGAAAGTGAGGGGCCAGGGGTGTCCGGCCAGAGTGGGAGCTTACAGGGCAAGGCTACCCCCTCCCCAAATAGGAAGGTTTGGGCAGCAGGACTGCAAACAGGAGCTCCCCACTTGTTCTTAGCCCCCCCAGAGCCACAGTCCCCTACTGCTCAGAGCCCCCCTGAGCCCCCACAGCCCCTTCCCATTTCCCATCCCATCCCCGCCCCGTGCAGTCGTTGCCATGGCCACCACGGCACGCTCCCGGCATGGCCCGCGGGAGCCGTTGCCTCGGCGACAGGACGCGGAGCAGCCTGGGCTTGTCTGGGTTGGAGGCCTGATGGCGAGCGGCGGGGCTGGGGCCGAGCTGCGGGGTCTCTACGGCTGGCTGGACACGGTGCCGCTGTCCCGGCCCCGCAGGAACATCGCCCGGGACTTCAGCGACGGGGGTGGGATGGGGGGGACCAGCGAGAGGGGGGCCGGGAGGGTCCAGGCCTGTGGATGGGGCCTAGACTGGGGCTGGGGCTGGGTCTAGGACAAGATGGACCAAGGCAAAGCCCAGAAATGGGCCAAGGTCAGACCTGGGATGGGCTTAGGTTGAGCCTGAGGATGGGTCTTGGCAAAGCCTAGGGATAGGCTTGGGCTGGCTCCAGGGTGGGGGTCCCAACATGGCTGCAGCCTCCAGCCCCTCTCTTCCTCTCCTCCCCCAGTGCTGGCAGCCGAGGTGGTGAAGTTCTTCTTCCCCTCCATGGTGCAGCTGCACAGCTATGTACCAGCTAGCTCCACGCCACAGAAACTTGCCAACTGGGGCCTCCTCAACAGGTACTGGGGCTGAGTGACCCCTTCTGCTCCCTCCCCAGCACTGGAAGCACTGGGCTGCAGTTGGATGTTTGGAGGGAGACAAGAGGAGCCTGGGTCACCAAACTGTTCAAGTAGCTCAGGCCAACCCCTTGGTTTCCTGAAGCAGTCTCAGGCATTGAATCCCATACAGCAGGGTCAGCTTGAGGGTGCTGAAGGTGTTATGGGTGGTGGGGTGTCCACCTCCCTGCCCTTCCTGGGTGCTCATCTGGCTCCTCTTTTAGGAAGGTGCTAAGCAAGCTGAACTTGTCCATCCCAGATGAGGTGATCCGGCAGCTGGTGCAGTGCCGGCCGGGCACGGTGGAGCACGTCCTGCTCCTCCTGAGGCAGAAGATCGAGGAGAAGCAGAAGCACAGCAAGAAGGTGTTGAGCCCAGGACAGGTCAGTGGGTCCTGGGGGAAGGGAGGCACCTGCTAGGTGCTGTGTCCTGCTGGTAGGTGCCATGTGGTGTTGGCTGGAGGGCGATGAGGACAAGTAGCCACCCAAGAGAGCAGTCAGTGTGATCAGGGCAGGGCTGGGCTGAACTCCAGACATCCTGGTGAGTGGCACTATCTCCCAAAGCACTTCCATCTCCTCATCACAAGGATCCTGCTGGGGTCAGTTTTGGGGCTCCTCAATGCAAGAAGGATCCCAGCCAGGTCCCCTCCTTGCCCAGGGGCTCTTTGTGAGCTCACCCACAGCTCGTGGCCAGGTGTGACACCAGGATCCTTCCTCTCCATGCAGGATCCAGGCATGGGGGCAGCCCTGGAAGAGGTCACCTACCTGGAGACAGGTACGTGGGGCAGGAGGGTCCCATCTCTGCCCTGGTATGGGCTCCCTGGATCCAAAACCCAAACTCTCTGGGCTAACTGCTGTGTCTTCACAGGCTTCTCTAAGGCCAAGGGTGGCATAGGAGGAGGCTATGCCCAGAGCTCTCCCATGGCTGCTGGGTAAGGTTGACATGTCCCTCCTGGGTGTTCTCCAGGGAGAGGTGTTGGGGATCCCCATGGGGATTGGGGGAGCCCTGTGCTGTGTTTAGGTGAGCAGGATGAGGAGGAACTGGGCATGAGTGCCCAAGGCCTGTACAGCTTCCTCACTTATTGTCTAAGTGTTCCCTACCCTGGTCCAGGGTGAAGAAGACCCACCATGGTTGTGCCCAACCTCCCCCAGGGAACACTGATGTCCACCTGCAGCTGGCAGAGAGGGAGCAGGCCCTGCTCCTGGCACAGGAGAACATCCAGGTGAGCCCAGCCTCGGGACAGGCTTCCTTTGCTTCCCCAGTCATGGTGGTGGACAGACAGAGGTTTGCTCAGTGCCACCAACCTCCTGGGCTGCTCCTGTCTCTCTACCCAGCTCTGGTGGCACCCTCGAGCCATGATGCCCCAAAACTGAGCTGAGGGTGCCTGGGGTATCCTCTCAGATCCTGCAGATGAAGGTGGGGAGGTTGGAGCAGCTGCTGCACCTCAAGAACGTGCGGATAGATGACCTCAGCCGACGGCTCCAGCAAGCCCAGTGCCACCAGCGCTGAAAGGACCACTTCCCACTGCCTGTCCCACCCCTCCCACCCCTGGGAGCTGCTCCTGAGCTTGGAAGGAGCCATCCCAGCACCTCCCAGTTGTCCCAGTTCACGGGATGGACTCTCAAGGACAAAAGGGAGAGGTGGTAGCAGAGGTGGGTGCAAAAGCAAAGACCTTGTGGCCACCTTGGGGACCACCCAAGTGCCCTGCTTCAGCATTGGTGGCAGCCTGGGGACAGCCTGGCACTGACCACATGGCCATGATCCTTGCTGCACCAGGGTCACCTGAAGCCCCTTTTTAGGGTGAAAAACAGTTGTTTTTGCCAAGGCACGGCTCTGTGGTGTGTATCCTGGCAGAGGGACCAAGCCAGGTGCAGTGTCACATGTACCAGAGGTGACAGCACAGCTGGGACATGAAGCCTGGGAATGCAACTCCAACGTTTTAAGCGTTCTGGCATCTGGAGGCCAAGGTTGAAACCCATGAGGAGCTGCAGGATAAGCTGGGGGGGTCAGCTTAGCCCCTGGGGCGTGTCCAGTGTCCCATGTTCCATGTCCCATGTCCCTGCCGGTGTGACCTAGCTCTTCCTGCTCCTAATGGGAATGACTCTTGGCTGGCGGCAGGGAGGACCTCCTGCCTGCCCTCTGCCATTCCCAGGCAGATGGAACGTGCTGTTTGGAAGGGACCTGGTGATGTTCTCCCGGTGGGACATATCCCGGTTCCCTTTTCCCACCCTCGATGTCCTGACAGCTGGATCCCTCCATCCCTCTCTGGTCCCTTGGAGGGAGGTGACCCTTCCCCGTGCTCCATCCCGCTGGTGAAGGGACACGCAGGCTTCTGTTCCGGGGGAGAACGGGGACTGACCTTTTGATGGTGGATGTGGCTAGTTTTATTAGTTGTGGGGTTTTTTTCTTAAACAATTTGAAAATGATAATTTTGGGTGGTTTCCTTCCACTTTGTAACCTCTGAACGCCAGGGGATGCCCCAGCCTCGACCCGACGTCTGTCTTGAGTTCGGCCAGGCTCGGAAATTGGGGTCTGAAGAGCAAAACTCATCATCATCAGGTTGCCGTGGCAATCCCTCCCTAGTGGGAGGACCCAGATCCCCTCCGCCGCGCACTGCTACCTCCCGGCCACAGGAGGCGCTCTACAGCCCCGCGCGCCCGCTCGCCACTGGCTACCACAGCCCTTTGGCCGTGCCCCCTAGCGACGGTCCCGCCCCTTAGAGACGAGCCCACCCCAGCCACTGGGGACGGCGCAGAGCCCACGTGGGCGTGGCGGGAGGGGGCGTGACCGCTAGAGGGGCGGGCCAATAGGAAGGGAGGAGGTTGTGCCGGGAGCCAATGGGAGGAGAGGGGGCGAGGCCCGGTAGCGGGAAGCGGGGAGAACGGCGGCGGTGACCGGGAGATACTGGCCCGAGGTGAGTGGAGGGACCTGGGATCAATGGGGGACAATGGGTCCGGGGAAGGACCCCACCCTGGGGCTTCCCGCTCCCCGGGGTGCCAGAAGACCATTGCATCCTCCTGGCAGAACCATCCGGGGGTTTCCCAGTGTCCCGCTGCCGGTGGGCTAATGTAGGATGCTCACCCGGTCCCGAGGGTCCGGTGGGAATCCGAGCTTGCGAGGGACCTCCCCGCCCCGGGCTTCCACCTTTCCGAGGCATCATTGCTCTCTCCCGGCAGAATCGCTCCGAGGGGGATCCCCGGTCTCCTGGTGTCCCGGTGCTGGTGGATTAGGGTGGAATGCTCTCTGGGTCCGGGGGGGTCCATCCCTGCATCCCTTCTTGCAGCACTAAGACAAGGGGTAAAAACACGGAGAAGGGAGGGGGATGCCCACACCCACGTGTGACGGGGACCGGGGCCACGCGGGTGATGGCGGAGGCAGATTGGGGCCACCCGGTGCGGCGGGGGGGGGGGGGGGGGGGGGGGGAGAGGAGGCGGATGTATCAGCTCCTCCTCCTCCTTATCGCTCTTCATCCGGGTCCGGGGTACCGGGGAGCCCCGGGCACTCACTGCCCCGAGTGGGGCTGTTGGTGGGGTTCCCACCAGGGAAGGTTTACTCTTGACCCCCCCAAGGGCACGGCGACCTGGTGAGCCCCATGGTCACCCCACGCTCCCCCTTTTTCTCCCCAAGCCCCTCTCACCTTTGCCCCAGCTCCGGGGTCCCTTGTGCCCCAACCCTCGTGGGGAGCCCTTCGAGGTCTGCTCCTGTCCGTGGACATGTTTCTCCATCCTTGGTGCATCCCAAGGCATCTCCAAATCCTGTGCTTTTCCCTCCCTGGCTCCTTTCCAGCTTGGATCAGCTTATCTTGGGGCAGCAGCACTCGGGGGGTGTGTGGGAGTGGCTGTAGGGAGGCTCTGGGTCCCCCACCCTTTACCCCCCACCCCTCCCAGCAGCTGCAGAAGCTCCTTGTCCTTTCAGCTCTTCCTTTTATCCGCTTTCCCCCAAAGATGATGTTGTTGATGTTTATTTCCATGAATTTTCCCTGTGCTCGGCAAGACGAGCTGCTGACGGGGCTTTGCTGGCCACCTGCTTCCTGCTGATGGGTGCTCAGTGGTGGCACTGGGTGCCCAGTGATGGGTCTAGGTGCCCTGTGGTGTTACTAGCCCATGCTGAGCTCCCACAGTCTTGTTGGGCCCTAGGGAGGAGGTTTGAGCCTCAGCTTCCATCAAAGAGGTCTTTGGGGTGTCAGATCCTGAATCCCTGGGTGGACTGTGGGTCCTGTCACCTTCAATCCAGACCCAGTGGTTCCAGGGCTGGGAGGATGCTAGTGAGGACCTCCCCCCACCCTGCATTTTCCTGATGGGGATCCAGCCCTGTGGAGGCAGCATTGGGTATGGAGAAAGGGTTTTTTGGGGGGGAGAAAAAGGTAGCTTTTTTGGGATGGGAATGAGTGAGGTTTTGGGCTGGGAGCAGCCAGTAAAGGCTTCTCCACCTTGGAGCTCAGGCTGGTGGCTGCTGGAACCTTTGCAGGGGGAGGAATGGGGAAACTGAGGCACGAAGCACTCTCTGCTTGGTGCTGGGAGACGTGATGGTCACATCCTGGGTGTGAATCCTGCTTTTCCCAGGGCAGGAGCTAGCTGCATCCCCCAGAGCCAGTGAAGCAGGAGCTGGGCCTGGCTGGGTGATGCCCTGAGGGTTGTGGCCAGCCTGTGCCCCTCACCCCTTGCCATAGGGCTGGGCACAGCCCCTGGCACACTGCCCACCTGCAAGCTCCTCCCTGCTAGCTCCCTACCAGAGTGGCACCAGTTTGGTGCCATCGTGTCCGTGGGACTTGGGTGGCACCTGGCACCAGGTTCTGCCTGCTCCTGCCTAACCCTGCCTGTGCCCTCCCCAGCCCTGGCAGCCCTGGACCATGGCCTCCTGCCCCTGCCTTTGAAGTGTGGCACAAGGACAGCTGAGTGCTGCGGGGACACATGGCTACAGCCAGCAAGGGTGAGTCCTCCTCAGGGGTCCCTCTCCTGCCTGTCTACCCCTTGTCCCCTCTGGGGCTCCCTGCCCTGATGTGAGACCAGGCTCCAGGGCTGATGCTCAGTGCTCCTTCCTGGTGAAGTATCTCTACTTGTGGTCTTCCCAAGGGGGTTCCATGTCCCTACCAAGGGATTCCTCTGCCTGTATCTTTGCCCAGGGGGTCCTGTGGCCCTCCCGAGTGGACCCCTCTGCCCATGGCCCTGCTGAGGGTCACATGTCCCTACCAGGGATCTCTCTGCCTGTGGTCCTGCTGAGGGGTGCTGTATCCCTGCTGGGGTGGGGGTGTCTCATGTCCCTCCAGGGAGTCCCTCTACCCATATACCTGCTGGGAGGGTCCCATGTCCCTCCTGGGGTCCCTCTGCCCGCAGCCAGGGGTGCAAAGGTTCCCAGGCCATGCACTCTCTGTGCCTGGGGAGCAGGTTGGAGGCTGTGGCTGCTTGGGGCCAGGGAGATGTTGGTGCTGGTTGTTTGCTGTGAGCTGTGGGCAAGCACCCACTGAGGGGGCTGCTGACAGGATGGGGGTCTGCTGGGTGCTGCTGGCACCCCTCAGCTGTGGTCACCCCTCTGGTGACTGGCACAACCCCCAGCACCCCAGGCAGGGCTGGGTGTTCCTGGAGTGCTCCTTGCCTCTCCTGGGCTCTAGCTGCCTCCCCAGAAGGCTGTGACAGTGATGGGGTACCAGTAGGGGACCCCAAAAGGGTGTGGAAGTGATGGGGTGCCAGGAGGGGTGCCTAAAAGGTTCTGGCAGTGCTGGGCTTGGGGAACTGAACACTTTGTGGGTGCCAGGAGGGAACCCTGAAAGGTTCTGGTAGAGTTGGGCTTTGTGGGTGTTAGGAGAGGACCCTGAAAGGCTCTGGCAGTGTTGGGCTTTGTGGGTGCCAGCAGGGGACCCCAAAATGCTGCCGGCACGCGTTGCCCTGCGGCAGCAGCTCCCAGCTCTCCGCGGTGCCGAGACAAAGCCCGAAGAGACTCTTTGTGCTGCTGCTGCTGGGCGGGATTTCATCTCCCTTTGTGCTCCTACTCACGGCTTTGGCCTCTGCTGCTCCTTGCCTGCTGCTGTGGGGCTGTGGGATGGCTCCATCCTCCCCTCCATCCCCCCCTTCATTCCCCCAGACAAGGAGCACCCGAGTGATCCCTCGGTGGCCATGCCAAAGGACAGGCTATCTTATTCCCAGCAGCATGGGGGAAGAAAGGGTTTCTGGTGGTCTCTGGGGGGTGGGGGACCTCTAAGCCCCTCCATGCTTCCCAGCCCTGGACACTCTTTATTTTGGGGGAGCTGGGGTGACTGGCACATCCCCATGACCCCCCCTGCCGTGGTGGTGGTGGTGGGACTGGAGCTCCTGTGCCTCCCCTGGCTGCTGAGTGTCTGCAGGACACACAAGGAGGTTTCCATGCAGGTTCTAGGTGGGGAGGTGAGTGTCCCTGCCTCTTCCACCCTGCCCCATGGGAGCTGGGATGGAGACATGGCATGCTGCAGCCTCCCGAGGTCACTGGGATGGGTGCCAGTGGGTCACCCAATTCCCAGGACAGCTGCTGGAAGGCTTCCTTCACCTTCCTCCTCTCCTGAGGGTCTTCACATGCACCATTCCTGGGGGGAGGTGGGGGCTGCCAGGGCATGTTTGGGATTTTCCTTGCTGCTCTCCTGGCACAGTCAGGGTTTGGCTCCTCCAAGCCTAACTCTGGCACTGGGATGCCTGGTTGCAACCCCAGGATGAGATGTTGCCCATCACCCAGTTCCATGCTGGTCCTTGGGCTCCTCCTGCCCTGTGACACCCAGAAGGGCTCTGTGGGGCAGGAGGTAGCTGTGTCCCATCATGGAGGGGCAGGGAGGGAAGGTCCCATCTGCATCCCCCTCCCCACAGCTGAGCCTCTTGTCCTGCCCTGGGTGCAGGGAAGGGATCTGTGCCAGGGTTTTTCTGGCTGAACAATGTCCAGTTAGTACAATTCCAGCCTTCCCAGGCACAAAGAGCCTTTTCTTTAGGGAGGTGACAGCAATCTGCTCCTGCCTCCTGCCAGATGGATGTCATCAGCCACCAGACCAGGGGCTTTCCTGGGGTGTACCCAGGAGGAGAAAGGGGAGGAAAGGCTGGTCTCCCTTGCAAACCCAGAAAGCCTCTTGCAAAGGTGCAGATGGAAGGGTCCATGGCCTCTAGGTGGGCTCCTGCTGGCTGTGGGGACCTCAGTGTCCCCAGGCAGGTGCTTGTCCTCACAGGGTCATGGCACATTTGGGTTTCTATGGGGTTTGATCCAGCTTTGGAGCCCTGGAGACATGAGACTTGAGGGACATGGATCTGGGGACAGAAAGGCCATGTGCCAGGTGGGCAGGGAGCAAGCCCCAAGCTCTGTCCTCTCATCCCTGCACAGGCAGCAAGGTGAAGGGGGGCTCTGTGCACTTTGCCCCCTCTCAGCCCCCTGAGGGTGCCCATGGCCACGTCCACTTCGACGAGAAGCTCCACGACTCAGTGGTGATGGTGACACAGGAGAAGGATGGCAGCTTCCTGGTCAAGGTGGGGACCTGGGGGCACAAAGACTGGGGAGAGGGAGGGGGGGTCTTGGTGATGCCACCTTGGCCTGACCCTGCACTCAGCAGCAGGGCTGGCTCTGTCGTGGGGGCTCTGTGGAGTGAGTGGAGCTCCCAGGGCTGCCTGGTGAAGCCCCTTCAGCCATGGGCAGTAGCCAGCCATGGCTCTGCTTGCTCTGGGGAGGTTCTTATCACTGCTCCTCAGGACATCATCTCCCTGCCAGTTCTCAGATTTGGGGGGGTTCTGGCCCTGTGAGCTCCAGGGTGGGTCTGGGAGCACCCCAAGGACTTTAATCCTTCCCTGTGAGTAACTGTGATGCTCCTGACGGCACCTGGGTGTTTCCCTCTGGATTCACCCATTTGGGAGCTGATTCCTGCAGCCATATCCAGCCTCTGCTAGCCATGGGGACAGGTTTGGAGCTGGCCTGGGAGGTGTCCCTGGCTTTGGCTCAGCAGGGTCTGAGGGCAAGATCATAGAATCGTTAAGGTTGGAAAAGACCTTTAAGCTCATTGAGTCCAACCACTCTCCAGCACTGCCAGCTTACCACCAAACCACATCCCTCAGCACCACATCTCCATGGCTTTTCAGCCCCTCCAGGGATGGTGACTGTGTGGTTCTGCTGGGGTGGGCATGGTGGCTGTGGGCTGGCAGCTGGCAGTGCCAGGAGGGAGAAGCACGTGCAGCATGGGGAGGGGAAATAATAACAACCACCCACAGCTCAGCAACTGCAAAGTGATTCAGAGCTGGTTTTAGGGCAATAAACCATCATCTGCACGAGAAATGAGTGACTCAGAGCTGGAGGGGGGTTCAGATCCCTCTGGAGGGGATTTGAGATCCATTTGGAGGCAGAGAGGACTGGTGATCTGCATCTCCAGGTCACTGCCAAGGTATCCATCTCAGGCTTGGGACAGAGGGGCTGAAAAGTGCCTGGTGGAAAAGGACCTGGGAGGGGTTGGTAGACAGTGGCTGAAGATGATCCAGCAGTGTGCCCAGGCAGCCAAGAAGGCCAACAGCATCCTGACTTGGATCAACACTAGTGTGTCCAGCAGGACTAGGGCAAGGATTGTCCTCCTGGACTGGGCACTGGGGAGGCCACAGCTCAAATCCTGAGTTCAGTTTTGGGCTCCTCACTGCAAGGACATTTTGATGCTGGAGTGTGTGCAGAGAAGGGCAAGAAGGTGGTAAAGGGTCTAGAGCACAAGTGTGGTGAGGAGCAGCTGAGGGAACTGGGGTTGGGGAGACCTTCTGGTTCTCTCCAGCTCCCTGAAAGGAGGTTGGAGCCAGGTGGGGGTTAATCTCTTCTCCCAAGGAGCAAATGAACAAGAGGAAACAGCCTCAATTTACACCAGGGGAGGCTTAGATTGGACATGAGGAGCAAGTTCTTCCCCAAAAGGGTTATCAAGGCCTGTCCCAGGCTGCCCAGGGCAGTGATGGAGTCACCATCCCTGGAGGGGTTGAAAAGCCATGGAGATGTGGTGCTGAGGGACGTGGTTCAGTGGTGACCTGGCAGTGTTGGGACTCAATGATCTTAAAGGTCTTTCCCAACACAAACAATTCCATGATCCCATGATTCTGTCACTGTCCTTTCTGTTGGCTCCACTGTTGCAGTGATGCCTCAGAGCTCCTCATGGCCAGGAATGTCCAAGCCTGTGACATGTGTTTTATATCTGGGTGTGTGCATAAATAGAATCCCAGGTTGGAAGGACCTCAAGTATCATCTGATCCAGCCTTTCCTGGGAAAATGGACAGAGATGTGTGTGCTGTATGTGTGTATGTATCTCTGTGGTGGCTGAGGTGCAGCTTGGAGCAAGTGTGAAGGGGAGACCAAGCCTCTCATCCCCAGGATGGGATTGTCCTCTCAGCCAGGCTGGATCCTGGCTTTGCTCCAGGCTTGGCCATGAGTCCAGAGCCTTGCTGCTCCCTTCCCAAAACGGCTTTTTCCGAGGGGAACAGGGAGGGCTCCTGCTCCAGAAGTGGATGATTCTGGAAGGACTCTGCTTTCCATCCTGGCAGCAGATTTATGACACTTGGATGTTGTGCTCTGGGAATCGTCTTGGCTTTTGGAGAGCAGGAACAGCAGCTGGATGCTGGGAGAACTGCTCTGTGCTCCTGCAGCTCCTCAGGGAGCTTGTTCCTGGGGCTTTGCTCTCCTCTGGTTGCTTTTGCTGTTTGCTTTCTGCAGCCAAAAGAGGAGAAATTTGTGACTTTTTTTCCCCCACAGTGATTTAGGAAGAAGAATTATTTAGCTGCTGCCTCCCCAGCCTTCTTCTGGGCTTTTGGGTCCCTGATGGGTCACTGTCCCCAGGGTGGGACATGGAGAGCAATGGGATGGCAGTGTGGGACCACCCCCCTTGTGTCTCAGTGACCCCCACCCCATCCTCCCCTTGCAGGTGGGATTCCTGAAGATCCTCCACAAGTATGAGATCACCTTCCTCCTGCCCCTGGGGCAGAGGCTGGGCAAGGACATCTGTGCTGTGCCCATCCCCAACCCCAACCTGCGAGTCCTCAGCATCACTCCCCTGCCAGAAGGTAAGAGCCCTCTGTGCTTCCTCTGTCCCCACAGCAGCTGCTCTGCTGCCTCCCACAGCCTGATTCCCTGCTCCTCCTCCTCCTTCTCCTGATCCCTGCAGGCTGATCAGGCTCTCCCTGTCCCCTGGGCCTTTGAGGACAGGTCCCACTTGGACACTAGGGTGGCATTTGCTTCTGTCCACCCCCAGTGCCCAGCCCAGCAGTGCTGTCTCATTCCTTCTGCTTTACCCCATGCAGAAGGAATCCATGTTTCTCCTGTGGCTCCCAGGAGATGCCTAACCCCAACCTGTGTGCTTGAGGAGAGGCTTTTGTGGCATTTCACTCCAGGAGCCTGCAGAACACTGTCCAGACATGCTGATATTTTTAGCCCTTGCTCTGTCTGCTGCTTGCCTGTGTCCAGGGTCTGGAAGAACCCTGGCGGGGGGGGGATGTCACCTCTCCAACTGCCTCCAGGCTTCTTGCTCCTTCTCTTCTGAAGGAGAAGAATGGCCTGAAAGGTCAGTAGAGATGAGCCCTGGCTCACAGCAGCTGAGCCCCCACCCAGGTCCCACTGGCTCCTCTGCCTTCTCCTTCCTCGTTCCCTTCCCAATTCCCCCAACCCTTGGTCCTGCAGCTCCCCAGGATCAGGGTTGGAGGTCCTGCTGCCTGCTCTGCTTTCCCCTTCCTCATCCCCTTCCCAGTTCTCCTAACCCTTGAGGTCCTGCTGGGTCTGTCCCACGGCTCCATCCTGTCCTAGCCCACACAGCTGTTGTCCCAGAGCCACATCTCTCCACACCTCCTCATCTACAGTTGGGAGGTTAATTGCCCTTTTCTCCTCTGCTGCTTCTGGTGGGTTCAGCTCAGGCAGAGAGGTGGAAGGTGCAGAGCAGAGCCCATGAGAGGGAGGACAAGGTCAGGGATAGGGTTTGCTCCAGGAGGCACTAGACTCTGGTACAGGGTCAGTTTGCTATGGGAGAAGGGAGCAGGGCTGTGCACAGTGGTCCTGGCAAGCTGAGTGCCAGCCTGGGCTTGGTGACACCCAGCTCAGGGACATGGCATCTCCCCTGAGGACACAGCAGCCTGCCAAGTGCTTTGGTCCCATGCCAGTGGCTCTGGTGGACCAGAGGATGCTCTTCCCAACATCCCTGTCCCCTCTGACTCCATGGGGGTGCAGCTAGCCCAGGTTGCCCCTGGGAGTGGGGCTGTGGCTAGCAGGGACAGGCTGTGGCTAGCAGTAACAGGCTGTGGCTAGCAGGGACAAGCTGTGGCTAGCAGAGCTAGGCTGAGCAGGGCCAGGCTGAGCAGGGTCAGGCTGTGGCTCTTCCTGCACTGCTGCTGGCTCTGGCCCAGCAAAGCACTTTCAGCTTTGTTTGTTTGAAGCTTTCCCACCTCAGCCCAGGCACGGGGCCAGGTGCTGGGCAGAGGAGCCCTTGAGGGACCCTGAGCAGCTCTGGTGGCACCCAGAGGAGTCTGGCATCAGTCCCCAAGGTCCCCAGGGTCCTGGTGACAGCCAGGGTTCCCCTCAAAGCTCTGCTTCCTGTGTCCTGGGCTGCAGGCAAGGATTGAGCTTGCCAGGTTTGCCTTGCTGTGGGTCACATCCAAGCCCAGGCTGGGCAGAGCAATGGTGCTTGGCTCCTGGCTGTGGTGTCAGTGGGGAGCAGGGCTGGGAGCTGGCATAGACACAGTGACAGAGCTGCTCTGGGGGACTGTGGGCTGGGGAGAGGGAGGCTGCAGGCACGGCAGGAGAGGGTGCAGGCAGCTGGAGGCTGTCTCTCAGGATGTCTCTGTCCCCAGGTCACAGCGTGAGGTGTGAGTACACGGCACACAGGGAGGGAGTGCTGAAGGAGGAGATGGTCCTGGCCAGTGAGACCAGCCAAGGAGCCTGCCTCAAGGTTGTGGTCCAAGCTCGTGTCATGGGTAAGGGTCTGCCAGTGGGCTGGGGGATGGAGGATGGGGCTGGCTGGAGACCTGCTGCTTTCTACCCTGTCTGGAGAGCCAGGGATGCTCCCTGTGTTCCTTGGCCTTTGCTCCATCCTCCCTGAATCCCCTAGACCCTACTCTGTCCTCCTGCATCCCCCAGACCCTCTCCTCCATTCTCCTGCATCTCCAGACCCTGCTCAGTCCTCTCTGCATCCCTTGGACCTCCTGCATCCTCCCTGAATCCCCCAGATCCTAGTCCATCCTTCAGCATCCCCTGACCCTCCTCCAGCCTCTCTGAATCCCCCAGACCCTGCTACATCCTCCTGGACCTTGCTTCCTCCTCCCTCCTTCCCCATCTCTCTCCAGTTCTCCCAGTCCAGCTGCTGCTGAGAAAAGAGCTAAACTGGAGGATTTTCATCCCCCAAATTCCCAGGGGATGAGGCTGTGGGAGCTCCCTGGTACAAGGCTGCATGGGGTGGGGCTACTGGGGTCTCCCTGTCTGGGTGCAGCATCCCCTGGGTGCCTCTCCTGGGTGCCACCACCCCTCAGGAAAGACGACAAGCACCCACAAGCCTGAAAACTAACCCCCCCAGCCCCAGCCCAATCAAAGCTCTAAGACAGGTGCAGGTAGCCCCTGCTGGGGGCAGCCTGAGAGCAGCTCCCCAGCCTTGTCCCCTGCTGTCCCCCCAGACAGACACCACGGCACCCCGATGCTGCTGGATGGGGTGCGCTGCATCGGCGCCGAGCTGGAGTACGACTCGGAGCAGAGCGACTGGCATGGCTTTGACTAACCCCCCCTGCTCCCAACCCCTGCCCCCTGCCCTCCCTGCCCCTTGCCCTCCCCAGCCCCTGCCCTCTGTGGAGCTCCTGAGGATGA